>NMRB01001446.1:165977-182176 GCA_002633025.1 Notospermus geniculatus
TGGATGCGGTTCGCCTCATCACACCTGCAGCACCCTGCGCATGATCTAAATAGGTCACATAAACTCGTTGCGTTATTGATCAATAATTGGCAGATTGGGTGAGTTGCTGGTAAGTTTATATATAATATGCTTACACTTATAGAGCAAATAATGTAGAACATCTTAACAGGCCAAAATTCGGGGAAATAGTCCCACGGTCCTGACACCGGCGGTCACGTGAGTTTGTTGGTAAACAATATGGCTGCCTTGGGCTTGTGTCCGAGGTGAAATGCGCCGCCCAGTGGACAGATAAGCAGTTCGCCTCAGGTCGTTCCGAATGCCACCATGTCACCCATATTCCAAGCTCATGGTCATACTCTCTATCTCCATCCTTTCCCACGTACACCGCACAAGTTTTACCCATTCATTAGAACATCTTAGAATCGCCATTTTTGGTCGTGTGATCAGGTTACATGATGCCGCAATCTGTTTCATGGTGCAATGCAATATGGATTAGCCGTTCAAAACCACTGCAAATCTCGAGCAAGTATGAAGGAAGACATAGTGCATAAACGAATAATGCCCAGCTTCGCACACGCGGCTCTGCCTCAAAACGCGTTCCCAAATATCAAACCCATAGCATTTAAAGGGAGACATCCGAAAGATATTGCCCGGCGGGCACTATTTGTTTATGTCTTGGTTAGCGTAGTGTCACCGTTGATTAACAGACGGCGCTGTGCGTTATGGCACAGGCCCCTAAAGAGCTATCAGTGAGTTTAGAACACGNAGGAGGGCGCCACCTTATTTGCCTTCGAGCTTTAGAGGTGTCAACATCCTCTGGTGAGCTCCTGCTGAACAATTTTCTGAAAGAAAAAAAATGACCCAGCTGGGAGTCGAACCCGTGCCCTGTTTTCTTTGCTCCACCGTCGTACCCGTTCGGCCACCGAACTTGTTGGAAGGCTTCTCTTGTTTTCTCTTATTCGTAGTATTATTACGTAAGTCTCTACGTCTATGACAAACACAAATCATGTTTCTGTCAGCTTGCTCGTTGGCCGAGTGGATAGAGTGGTGGATGACAAATCAGAAGATCGACGGATCAAATCCCGTCTATAAGTATCAATGAGTACAATTTTTTTTTCTTTGAGTACTGTGAGAGGTATGCGGAGATGTTGACAGCTCTGTTGCCTGAAGACAAATAAGGTGGCGCCCTCCTGGCGTTGTGGGATATATCATGTTCTGAGCCTTCGTTTGAGGTGTCTGCAGGGCGTTTGTAATTCTCTTGCTCGTCGCATGGGGGCTTTTTGTGCGGATAGGTCAGCTTTAAGGAATATGAATGATGAGTGAATACAATGTACAAATGTACTTCTTTATGCTGCCACGTACATGACCTCCCATGAAAATTAAAATGGCGTTGAGAGCAGATATGACAAAAAGATAGCTGTGATGCTTTCAAAAAGACGAGGACTCTGTCAAACCATAGTTTAAAGCTGAACTGCATGAACAAAAATACCACGGCGCTGCGGTATAGTAGTGTATAGAAATGCAAACGCCCTTGAAAATACCTCCAGAAACGATAGACTTTCTGGTGGGGCCACTTTATTCAACCTCAGTGTGAAGACACACTGAGAGATGGCGTCCAAGTAACTCTCTGCAAAATGACTGGTCGTCCTTGCGGAATCCTAGTATATGTCATGTATGTGAGGCGGTCTGGGGAAACCCGTTGGATGTCGCCCTTTCGATGAAAGTGGTAATCGCCTTGGTGAACCCGCACATTTCAATACCGGTAGCTGAAATGTACTACCTAACAAGTAAACAGTAGCAGATTAATGCACAGGCAATCTGACAGCCCTTGTTGTCATGTGACGTGTTTTCCTAGATCGCCACAAATATGGTTGGTTGCGCGCTGCTGAAATGTATGGTACAATGGAAATAACTCCTGCATCAACAAATAATACAACTCTCATCAGATGAGAAGTATGCATCAGTACATATTACATGAACATACAGTTTTTCGTATTTTCCAAAGGAGGAACAGAACAGTGTTTTCGGGGGGAGAACTCGCTTTTGATTTTTCGTATGTTTTCCCTTGCTTAGGAATTTCTTCACGATTTTCCATTTGGTTAAATGTACCATTAGCTTAAAGACACTTTTTGAAACAGGCCCCTGGTTCGAAGCCCCCATGACCTGGTACTCCATCAGTGCCACCAGAGGCACACAGAACGACTGTCTCTCAGCTTCAGTATTTCGATCGTGAAGAAAATGGGCGGTCGATTATGTCATTGGTCATGGTGTAAGCCCTAAAGCAGCCTATACACGCGCAATATTATTGCACAATATGAGGATGACCAACATTATTGCACAATATCAGGATGAAAAAGGGCAATATTATTGCCAATCTTTCTTCTACCCATCACGCCAGAAGCACATGACCCCATTTTGGCCACGTATTGTGCAATATTGTATTGCAGGTGTATGGACCGCTTTTGGAAACCTAAAAAAGGTGATTTGCCCATTGAGAGCTAACCTCGCGCGTGAAAACTTGGGAGGAGCACCTTCACATGTAGACGCTGTGAGTGCGTCGTTGTTTTCGCCACCAATATCCCTATGTCGACAATGGGGAACAAGTGCTGTCGTACAGTGGCGATGAATGGCAACACTGAGGAAACGTTCGGGAATTATTTCGTCAATGTCGTCGTAAATAGATGCGTGTTTTCTAAAGCTGAAAGACTGTATACGTGTTATAGTTAGGCCTATATTGTGCAGTATGTTGTCCGATGAATTTTTATTTACACCAGGAATAAACAAGTATTCGTGATTACAAGTATAAGTAATCAGAATACTACATGTATTTTTGTCTATAAATACTTAAAAGACACGATATATATTTGTCCTAGAAATTTGTAAATACCTAGTAAATAAGCTTTCACCCACTTAGGCCAAGCCTCACGTAGTGTATGTTAGCGTTACGTTTGTACAGTTTCGTTGGCCTACTTCGGGTGAACTTCGTGTAAAATTGATGTAAAGAAAACAAGGAGATTGTTTGTTGATATGAGAATTGTAATTATTGTTATTCGAGGTCAAAAAGAGAAAAATAAAATATTGTCTCTTCCAGAAAATGTCGTTGTGCCATATTTGATGCGTACCGCCACCTACATGTAAAGTCCGGCAACATCTAACTACGACCCAATGGAATGCGGAAGTCATGTAATGTGGCAGAGCGTAGCGGTTTTTGGTCATGCCTGTCGACCATTTGTGGTCGTTCCCCGATTGTTCGCGCTGTGCACCGGTTATTAAAGAGCAGGGTGTGATTAAAGGTCCGTAGAAAATCCAGCTGCCAATTTCCCCTAACTTCCGCATTTTAGTCCATTGGGTTGTAGTTAGATGTTGCCGGACTTTATTGCCGGACTTTATTTCAGACAGTAAAGACCACTCCAGACGATACAGTTTTTCTGCCAAATGTTTTGGTCAGACGTTAGTTCAATTCGCCCATGATGGAATTATTTCATCAGTCTTTTCAAAAATGGCTCCCGTATAGTCCATGGCCGACCGTAGAGAAAGTCCGATAGTGCTTTCGGTGCCTATCGGCGGTTTAGTTATGATAAAGACGTTGCCGTTATCGCTATCCTATCTCTTCACTTAAAGGAGCCCGGTATTGCCACTTTTTCTCGACAGCCAGCGCCACCGCGCCACTCTCCAACCTAGGGTCTAACTACGTTGTCGGCGAATTGACCCGATTTTCTCTGTACAATTTGTAATGCATTTTTGTAGTTCGTCTTACTGCCGCTAGGTGGCTCCATCTACGTCGGCAGTCAAATAATGCATTTGAGATCCAATGCCGTGCTCCTTTAACGAAAAAACCACCGAAAAATGCAGAAATTTTCATCTCCTACAAGGTGATGTAAATTTTAATGAGAGGCGACCGAAACAAAAAGGTTGTTTTCACGCCAGAAATAAATGGAAATGTCGTTAGAAACAAGAAACTTCGGTCGCACCGCTCACGCACCACGTCGTGACGTTAGTTCCTCCAGTTCCCCATTGGACCCCAAATATACGGTTACCAGGCGGCCACTTTGGAAAATGGATTGGCACAAATGTCATAAATTACTGAAGCGAGAATGTTTTGACCTTGAAATGTTGACCATAATCATATTACCCTGGAACTCAAGGCTTGCCCTGGAACATTTCGATTTAACATTTGTCATTTTGTTCTTCTGGTACATTCACCCAGGTGAGCACATAGTCCATGGACCATTTCATTCGTAGCTCCTGCATTTTGGAATATTAAAAGTATAATTATTTTACACACAAAAAAAACACTTAATTTTTGGTATGTATTGAATATGAGTAATGATTTGTGGATAGATGGGCCGTGTAACTACTGCTTTTCATAGTGGAAGTAAGTACATTAAAACTCCTTCGGTGCTAAATGACGGAGCTCTCCGTCATGAAAACCAGGTAAAATAAACAACTCATGCTGAACCGCTATAAACACTGTTGGAGTGCCACTATGGACATCTGGTGGAAGTTGTTGGAACTGAAGTTCCCCAGACAGCTATAGCAGGTCTTTTCGGCTGATTTTGATGGGTGGGGTGCCAGGGGGTATAGAGGGGTCAAAAATGGCAAACATTTGGTGATTTTAACCCATTCTGACTGGAAATTGCAAAATGAGACAATAGGGGTAGCCTTTTCAGTCTGGATTCAATGAAAATATGAGGCCATGGAGATTCTTATACAAGAGATTTGAAGGGGCTATCTCTCATGGATTTTTTTTCGCAGGCCCCCAAGATATTGGCAAAAAGTGAGGAAACTGTAACACCGAAGGTGTTGCTAACGCTGATTTATTTCAGTTGCATACTTTATCCATGATGATTAAAATATGAGTTCGTCAACTCCACCTGAAAATAAAATGGCGACAAGGCCAATCATAACTGAGACCGGGGACACATAGAACCCTGCATACAAATAACTGGCTTTAGGGACGCATAGAACCCGGGACGCAAAGGACCCGGGACACATAGGGATGACCCCATTTACCACTGACTTGTGTTCGTTTTCAAACATGGCATTTTGCCATGTTGAAGTTAGGTTGACTTGGACTATACTTGTTTCAGGTCTAAATTACTGCAGTTTGATAATCGATCCTCTGTTCAGATGAAATTGACACAAACTGTATTTAAGAATCATGAAATTACTATAATAAAAAAAAAACGACATCTATGTCCGTTATTGATTAATCGGAATACTCTACCTCTCTGGAAAACAATTTTACGAGTTTATCGGTGCCGATCAATGTGTATCAGTAGGCCTTGCGCCCGACAGGCAGCTACTTGGTCAAATCACATTTCATGCCAATACGCGGGTGATGGCGTCAGAAGCATAAACCCGCCTTAAGGGATGGGGCAAATTTCCTTTGCGCCTGGAGCGTTGTTGCCCCGATTTTTTTTTCGTTATGGCACCAATAGGCCTATCTTTGCTAGGTTATGTACAAAATGAGTAGGACCTGACCATTGAATAGCTCTCAATTTTGAACAGAAAAGGATTGTTGTACCTCCAATGAGGACCGTGGTCAAAATCCATTGACCCCATACTCTGCCCCCTACCAAAGTGTAACGACAGGGGGATGGATGGGGTGCACGTGATTTCTAAAACGTAATCTCATTCACACTACATCCACCCCGTTTCGGTTGGGAAGAGGGCCATTCCCTCGTGTGTACTCGCCAATTGGTAATTCACAAATAAACCTTGCAAAGCAGTGGGGAAATGCCACTTGAATGACAAATATCGCGTCTAGTGCTACAACGTCTGCACATAGATCTGGTGTTACGAGTTACCGGATACCAGGTCCATAGCATTGTATCTCATTCCATAATTTATGCACGCTATCGAATGACAACTGCCCCAAACGCATGAACTGGATCATACCTTCGTGTTGTGATCCCATTGGTAGGCCCCTACGTCCTCGTTTATCTAGATAATCCGTGAGAATCATGTTGACGCGAAGTTAATTCACGAACAATCAGAATTTGTCAGCGAATCGAGAAATTTTCACATCTGCCATTTTGGGATGTGACCAAGACGGGATAGAAGCTTCACTGTGATTGGCTGGATTCGGCGGAGTTCAGTACTCCGCTGCTTCCCCAACGAAATGGCATGAATGTTGCCAGGGTCTGAACCAAGCGCGAGTTGGGGAGCCGGTTGTGAAGACCCTGGGTGCGAGGATGTATCACTCTAGGTTCGCGCATACGCATGGATACAGCGCCTCGATTGGCCTGGTTCCCGTCGTTGCCGCACCTTTCCTGCACCAGTCAACGCATGTTTTAGACTGGTTCCGACCGCTTGTACAACTGTGGTTTTAGCCCCAGCTGTGCGATCAGGAACAAGTCTTTGCCTAAGCCGGCGATATTTGGACATGCACAAGCATAGGCATCCAATCTAAGTGTGTCGTGAGGCTCCGCAAATCTGTGGTAATATCACCGATCAACAAAATTATTCCGGAAACTCTGCTCCAAAATGCACTTTTCTGTAAATCTTTGTGCTTGTATTTTTTCAGCAGTCCATTGCATTACATTTACATCCCTTAGGCTCCATCGACCCATTTGAACCCTGTGAAACGCGTTTCAGAGGGGTCTAGATAAGAGATCTAAGATGTTGATTTTGCGTAATCCTATTGTTTTCCTTCTCTGCCTAATTTATAACAAAATGGAAAATAGGCTGTTGCCGTGGAGGAAAGTTATGCAGTCGAACAAGAGAATTCTTGGTTATATCAAAAATCTGCTTTAAATTTTCAAATCCGATGAAAATTAACGGTTTTACAATGCTGAATTTGTAGCATGTTTGGGCCGTAACCATTATGCATTCCCCCTTGCTTTGATAGACATGATTGCTTAATCTGTGCTACTTTAGGGGATTAGAATGGCTCACTTATAACCAGAGGGTGCAAGGTGCAATTAGGCCAGTGGCTCAGATTAACTAGGTGATGTAAGATTATGTAAAATTAGTCAAAGTGGGAAGGTGTATTTCTGCAAAATATTTTCTAAGGCCCTGTTTACCTAATGCTAAATATCCCTAAAGATGCACTTAATAATGGAAAAACCTGAAGGATCGATTTTTCTCCACTTAATCAGCAATAAGGCCCTGATTCACCCGGATCTTGGGTCAGCGCCCACTCCGTCGTCTTTGTACTGCAGTGTCATGTGCATCGTCTGGCATGGCTGTACTACGTTTAATATCCTGCCGATAGTGCTAACATTTGTGTGCCAACTTAACAGGCAACAAGGGATATGTCTTGGGCAGGAGGACGCACGATTTTCAAAGGGAAGTCGGATGTTTCAGATCAGTAGGGTAGGTATCTAAATATCACCGTTTTAAAAGGCCAGTAGCAGAGGCAGCTCCCAATCGGCATTTTGATACGGCTGTTCTGCCGACCTCCACACAGGAATTTGACTTCACACTCCACGTTAGAAGACATTCAATTTCATAGCGGTTTTTGATGATGACCTCAACACGTCAAGCTCGCATAGTACCGCCAATTCCGGAAGGAAAGTATTTGTTTCAACATATGTTTGGCTATCAGAAAAGTTCTCTTCTTGCTGTGTCAACAGACAATTTCCTGTTGTTTGAATTCGACAAAACAAAACTTGAGTATGCCATAGCAGTTAATATATGGTTTTCCAAAAAGAATTGTCTACCAGAGGACTTCCACATTTTGAGCAGCTATCAGAATTTTGTATTTTTTGCCTCCCTAATTCATGAGCCAAATATGTTCGCCTTCGAACTCAGCACGGAGAAGTTTGTTTCCATACACATCAGCGAAAAGGAAAACTCGTACATCAAAAATTCCCTGCTGGGAAAAAACGTGAAGGACATTACCAGGAGTAGAAGTCTTTTTTTACATGTGTGGACGAAATATGCATTAATGAAAATAAATAGGGTATCATTGATGACGTTTGACGTGGCAGACAGATTCGGACAAATGTGCTTCCAGGACGGCGCTCAGTTGCCTATTCGACATTGTCAAGACGCTACGATAATTTCAAACTTCTTTCTATGTTTTAAGTCCCTTACAGAAAGATTTTTAACGATTACGCTATTCCAAAAAAAGGCAGCTAGAATTTATTTCAAACGTTTTGTAGCAAAATATCAAATGGAATTTGGTTATCTAATTGATGGTCATCCAGGTTCGCCTTTTAGATACGCAAGCTGCGACGACGAGAAATGCGCGACACGACTCGTAGGCTTCGATTTTGATCCGATTATTCAGAACGGAAGCAACAGACTTTACAGTGGAGACACGGGGAGGTTCCTTACGCAGTCTGTCGTAGAGTTTCACAGTTTTTACGCTCTTCGTCATTTTGGATATGACGCAACCGGCAACGTATATGAAATTAGCCGGAGGTTGTCAAATGGGATTGTAGTGCTGAACGAAGTGTACATTCATACAGCAGGCACATCTTAAAGCGTGGCACATACCTGCGATTTTTTAGGAGACTGCCCTTGCGACTACTATAGCGACTGAGATTTGCAGGATTTGTCGCGTAGTCTGCGACAGATCGTTGCATATCTGATCGCTTTAGTGGTCGTTACATTGTTTGCATTGTTGCACTGGGCGATCTGAATGACGGGTTTCAATGGCCGACAGAGACCAAAGAATTTCGATCGCATCAAGAATTTGGTCGCGATCAAAAATTCAACATGTTTAATTTTCGGTCGCAAAGGCCGACTTACTTTGCGACCAATAGACCGATACAAAAACGATGAAACTTTCGTCCGCAAACAAAACCGATGCGATGCCACAATAGTCGGCGCCTTCAGTCGCTTCGGGAGGTCGTCAGTCGTTTGCGGATGGTTAAAGGGCGCCGCATACGGTCGCAAGTGTGGTCGGCGAGCGACCTCGCATGCGATGGTTGCCTGCGACGTCGTGGTCACAAGTCTCGTCGGTGGTCGCACGATTTTGGTCTCAGGTGTGCCCCATGCTTTAAGGGCGCCGATTTTCTAGGCGCCCGGCCTTGCCACCACAGAGGCGGCTGAAAATATTTTTAGTTTTTTTTTTCGTTTTTGTTGATTCGTTTGCAACAAATGCTTCCTTGGAAGATCAGTGATGTCGCAGATGACATCACTGTTCGACCCCAAAGGTGATTATCGCATGCGACGTAGTAGTCGCATAGTCGCCCTCATTTTAGTCGCTAGTGTCATCATGTACATCAAATACGATTTAGTAACGAAAAATATTAATTCATTCAGTGATGAAATACTTAATCTACGATATTGTGAATTTTGACGTATTCTTTAGAAAGTATTCATTTTTCCGTAACGTGTTACTTATGAAATTATCGGTTTGTTCCTCAAGCAACTGGAAAGTACGATATTATACAAACTAACTGCCAGGACGTCGCTTAAACCGCCTTTCAAGTTTCGCGCTGGTAGGGATAAGTGGTGGTATGACGAGTGTTCTGGGTATTTACTAATTACTACCAAGGGTGGTATATACCCGAACACTGTCACACTCTATAATCNGTTTGTTACTTTTTGTCATGAATATGTTAGGACGCTTTTTTTCAAAGAGCGTCAATAAAGTCGGCATAGGTAGCCCCCCGCCTTAAATTGTGATGAATCGAATACTCTTCTTCTGAAGTTCTTGGCCGACCGAATCGAAACTCCGATAGCGCAATCAATGACTGTCGGAGGTATAGGCCAAATGCCAATAGGCCCACTATCACCGAATAGAAACTCCGGTAGCTACCGGCGTTGATAGGAACACCGAATAGAAACTTTGTTAGGCTGTCAATGACGTCACAGATAGGCGCCATTAAGCTGTTTCACTATTAGTTTCGCTTGGCCAGACGCTAAGGGCTCACCCGGCTCTTTTAGAGATTAACAGTCGTGAAGACCGCGTGGTGGCAGCACGGGTCCTTGCGTTTTTCCTGGAAGTAAGTTTCGCGGAATTTCCGCGGCAATTATGAGTAAGAAAGCGTGGTGATTGGCTGGAGCCCAGTGGAGTGCCATCTAGTGGTGTTCACGGCTTTTGAGCCCACAAAGTGTCAGTGTGTGGAATACCGGGACGTCGGATAGGCTTCACACTGGGGCCGAGTGTATTTCACTATAGGCGGTCGGGACCTCCTTTAGCGCGCTGAACGCCGTAGAGAGTGTCGGGGAGGTACGCTTACATGTTTTATCAGATCGTAGAGGCGGCAAAAAGAAGTAAGTTACATTAAAGAACGAAATAATTACAGCAAAAGTAAGTAAGTGTTGTACTTACTTCCCTTTTGCATTAGTATTTGTCTTGGAAATGTGCTGTTTTTTACTGTTTCAATTTCAAATACCGGTACAGTTGGAAAAAGGAAGTAAGTGCCTATTCTCAAAAAAGCGGAATATAAAGATACGACTACTGCTTCAAAACAACCCTAATCCAGAATAAGAGCATATGTAGGTCACAGCACGACAAGGATATACATTTTTGGCCAGGGTCATACGCTAAACTCCTACTTACCTGTCCCATTCTAAACTCGGAAAAAATGACCAAATCCTAAGTTGAAGATATCGCACGCTGTCATTCTTTGCCAGGCTCGGGATTGGGACAAGAAAGTGGACAGGACATTACTGTTTCTGACCATACCCCACCCCACCCCATTGTCTTCAACTTAGGACTTAGTCATTTTTTCCCGAGTTCAGGAATGGGACAGGTAAGTGGGAGCTTAGAGTACAGGTAGGTTCTTTGCGAAACAATCTGTTATTTCCAAGATTTATCTGCCCAAGCGCGACGAACCTTTCTAACTTGGCAGCACACATACTAATTCATGTTTGTGAAGTCACCTCGGTGAGAAAATCTCACTGTCTTGCTCTGCGCAGCGGTTGTCACGACCGTCATTCAATGTCACTGACATCTCGAAATGTCTGCGACACGCGTATAAAGGTTCTTCACGTGACGTCACACCCTAATTAGCATAGAATTTATAGGAACTCGTGCGGCCATATTGGCCGTCAGTATCAATGGGTTTACTGAAAGAAATCAGATTTTAACTGGAATATTTTCCAAGCTACCTTTCTTATCATTTCAGTTTCTTAGTATATGATTTGTCAAATATCACAGTCTGATGATTGAATGGCACCTGTCTGTTGTAAAAACAGAAAATTAGTGCTGAATTACATAGAGTTGTAGTGTATTACTGACGGCCAAGCACATGGCTAATTATATATTAAAGGTTACCTGAGAAGCTTCCCAGCACTCAGCCTCTCTGGAAAGATGTTGGAGTAAAGATCATTTCAGTGAAAGTTGCATGAAAATTGGACCATTAATTACAGTGTTATACCAAATTTAAGATGTTGTTTCTACCTGACAACCAAACAACTTGGTATCCATGGCTGTCCAGGCGGCGGGTTCGTGAGGTAAATTGTGCTGTCCAGAAATTCTATAATTGCCCTCAGAGTCCATATTGAGGGAAATAACTGCAGTACGACTGACTGAACAAGAAAAATACATCAAAACTACACCAAACTGCCCAAGTTAAATGAGTTATTTTGATGTTTTTTTGCATGTTTACAAAATCCAATGACATCAAATGTGCTGTTCTCCGCTGCCCGACATGGTTGTCAGGGGTGTGTAGTAGTCCTATTTAAATTGCCATAACTTTGTAATGGGTGACCCGATTTTCATGCGCTTTGCAGTTTCATGTTGCCTGACTAATGCTCTATAGTATTACGCCGAAAACCAGAAGTCGATAAAAGCTTCTCAGGTAACCTTTAATTAGCTCATTAGCATTGATTTGTGACGTCGGTGAAGAAACTCCATAGTGTTCCAAACCACAGTTCAAGTCGCGGATACTATCTCGCAGAGATCATCGCACGCTCTCGGAATACCTGTATCTAACCTACATGTAATTTGGAAATCGTGTCTGTGAGGCGTGTATATCGCACATAGATTCTGGCCCGCATTTTAGAACGTTCCTTTATTTTAGGCCTAAGGCGGCCTTTCATGAGGTCACCTTTCGTCAGAGGAAATCCTCACTGTGAGGACGCATCATACAAAATCGATCCCAGGATCGACCTTATCCACTTCCTTTGTAAAGGGGTTCCTCTGTCACTAAGGCGCCCTCACGAAAGGAACTCCTACGTCAATTGATTCCATCCAATGGAATATGGTGTAAAGGCCCTGAGCAACTTTTGGAATAAAGGAGATCATCAGCTAAATTAAGGAGTTCCTTTTCCCAAAGGAACATTCTAAAATCAATGGCACCTTCAGCTTGATGAATCAACTTTAAGGAGGCCTTGCAGTCAAATTTTGGCACGTTCTGGAATAATCTGAGTTATCCTCAACAGGAGAACAATAGCCTTGAGGAACTCCTTTACGTTGAGGGGCATTCTAAAATACGGGCCATTTTTGCCAAAAGGGTGAATACCCAGTTTGAAATTCCCGCCTGGTGAGATACCTGGAATCCAGGTTGATGGTACTTTTACCGTTCAGCTCGTCATGCTCGTCAAACTGGGTATTCTTTAGGTAACTGGGTTTCCTTTAGGTTCCTAAAGGGTACCCAGTACGTACGTGGGTGCCATTTACGGATACCCAGGTTAGACCTGGGTACCTTTTAGGGGTACCCAGGACGACATTCGCCCTTTTGGCGCCATTTTTATCTCACGGAAATGGCTCGCCGAGATGACGTCACTGTGTTTTTCGAATGTGTGACGCCAACTTCAGTCAGCACACTCGCCATGGGCGGACTCGTAATTACATGCGTGTAGTACCCCGATTCTTGGCATGGCCCACAGTCTGATACCCATATCCTGGGCCATCCTAGCCAATCCTTCGCTCTCTATGTGATTTCTATAGATTTCCTCTGGGAACATCAAACCCCTACGATGATGGTGCGCCTTAATAAGCAGCGCACACGCCCCAACTCCATCCACTTCCACTAAATATCCCTCTTTATAAAGTTCACCAAGATGGCGCCGAGGGGGCCTCTTTTGGTCATATCCCTCCAAGAAGAGATAATCAGGTTTCTCCTTATCCTGGTAGTGCAAAGACGCCGGAGTCTCTTTCCACGTGTTGAGGTCGTAGGTGACGTATCTTGTCGCCGGGACGCTATGTTTGTACTTGATGACGCAATTCGGCACTATGATTGTCTTCCGTGTTTCAAGCATTTTCTGAATTAGATTTCTCGGTGACTTTTTAATGTCGCTATCCAGCCAAAGAACCCAATCCTCATCCTTTAGAGCTTTTTTCAACAACAGATTCCTCGCCTTCGCAAGATGTGTTCTCCTCTCGTACTGATACTCCTCATCGTGCTTCAAATGTGCATGTGGGTTTAACTTATTGGCCCTCTCGAGCTCTTTGAACTTCCCGTCAAGTTCCGACAAATGAAAGAATTCCACCCTTCTGAATTCCACTTTTAAAGAGTTCAACATAAGTTTCGCCTTTTCAGCAGTATGATCACTACTACCATCCTCGCCCAGAGCGACAGTTATTAGTTTGTGTGGGTAGCTAAAATGCTGGAGGAGAGCTCGATAAATTGGAAGTTGTTCCTCGGAATTATGTACTAATGTGAGAATAAGAATTTTTGGTTTTCGTTTCCAGTCTGTCAGATCCTCTACGTTGATGTTGTAGTCGAGGTCTGGGTATTCCAGAGGACTGTCCTTGTCGGACGGGGACAGTGCGATCATAATCGTCACCCTAAAGACGATCAAGATGACGATGGCGGCGACTATGCAGCGTCTGAGTTGTGGGATGCGGGTTAGTGCCACGAGGCGGGGAAGGATTGTCAAGCCTGATGTCATGATGTGAGGACTGGTATCCCTGCGGTAGAAAAGAACACCTGAGCTACTCACTGTAGAAACTAATAAGCTTGAGAAACCCATGGGAATGGGTTCATTTCTTGTCGCCTATCTGGACCCGTTTGCCATGGGTTTCTTTGAAATGGGTACAAGAGCATGGGTTCATGGTACCCAGAATACTTGTTCTTCGGGTATGAAATGACAGGTCCTTAGGCTGGAGTAACCCATAATGACCAGTTTCATAGGTCACTTTGGCCCATCCACGATTGCTACCCGTGGGGTATTGGTACCCATGAGCAGCTTTCAGGTCCAACTGACCTACTTCTAGGTTTACGCTACCCAGTTGGGTCATCTGAACCCATGGGGAAATCAGTACTTGTTTTACCTCTAACCCATGCTTCACAAATCTACTCTAAACTCCCACTTTTTTTTACCTGTCCCATTCCTGAACTCGGAGAAAAATGACTAAATCCTAAGTTGAAGATAATGGGGCGGGGGTATGGTCAGAAACAGTAATGTCCTGTCCACTCACTTGTCCCACTCCCGAGCCTGGCAAAGAATGACAGCGTGCGATATCTTCAACTCAGGATTTGGTCATTTTTTCCGAGTTCAGGTATAGGACAGGTAAGTGGGAGTTTAGAGTATATCGGTCCAATATTAGAATCGATCATTGGTAGGCCCCTACATTAGAAGAAAGGGTAGGCCTATATCAAACAAAGTAAGTTTTAGATTGCTTTAGATATATCATTACACATGTATAAGAGAGTTTAAGAGATCATCCCGCTAACGAAAACACTACATTGACAATATCAGGTGACATTGTAAATGTACGGCAGAAGTAGCAGTTAGCATTACGTGTTATCGTTAACGGTATTATGGAGGTTTAGAAATTAAACTATTAGGGAGTTTAAGAAACCAAACGATAAACGTTAACTTTACGACAACGTTATTTTTCCTACTGCAAATTCACCAGATTAAATATTGCATTTTCGGTACAAAAAATAACGTTGTCGTAAAGTTAACGTTTATCGTTTGATTTCTTAAACTCCCTAATATCGCAAACCTTACGACAACGTTATTTTTCATGCTACACATTAACCAGATTTTATATTGAATTTTCGGTACAAAAGTAACGGTGTCGTTAACGTTAACGTTTATCGTTTAATTTCTAGACCTCCCTACTTTCTTCAACTCTCGATTAAAATAAAAACGTTAATGATAATGACATCAGACTCTTTTGTAAGGAGTATGAATTTTTTCTGACAATGTTGACGTTAGCGCAAATTGTAGGCAAAATATAACTGACTTATGAAATAATCATGCGGACTGATATGGCGTTTTACATTTTTGGAACTGACTTCGTCACTGTACGCCGATGAATGCAACGACTGAGCTTTGTACAGGAGAATGGGAGAAGATACACCTAACTTTTGAACGGTTGGATTTAACCCCATGTAGTGCCACAGATAGAAATATGGTGCCACGGAATTAGACAGGCATATTCTTAATTGTTTTCACTTGTTACACGTATGTAAATAAGAAATGTCGTTTTTTATATAAATTAACACAAAATGGGTCAAAATGCACAGACGTCATTTCCAATTATGTACCAGTATAAAAACTCCAATGAATATGCTTCTTTGATTCCGAGGCACCGTACGTGTTTCTATCTGTTGGTAATACACTTATGGGCCCGTATGCACCAACGTGGATAAACCTTAGATTAGGCTTAAACTAGGTTTAAGTATGGTTCAAAAATTTAATCCGCCTGCACCAACAAGGATGAACTTTTATCCGGTGTTTAAACCACAGATTATTCTAAACCTGCCAAGGGGTAGGTTTAAACTTGGATTAAGTCATTTTTGAAGACGTGACTGAAGTTACAAGATGGACAGGATCAACGCTTTTGAACAAGTTGACAATTTTCAACGGCCAGAACGGCTGATTCGAGATAGGAGCAATCCGATGGAGGAGTTTTGAGATGGTGATTTTCCACAAAAGATACCGCTTCACCAAGGAGAATGTGTTGGTAATTTTGGATTGGATAGAAAAGAGATTACACCCAACTCCAACAGAAATGCTGCTGTTTCACCAATTAGCAGGCTTTTACTCACGCTATGATTTTACGCCACAGGTCATTTCCAGATGACAGATTGTGATCTTGCAGGGTGTTCACCAAACTACAGCTCGGCAGAGGGGTAGGTTAAAACTTGGATTAAGTCATTTTTGCCAGAGCATATTACAATGAGATCGTGTCCACAGAGTGTGACCTAATCCATTGGTAATAACCATTTATGTTATGAAATTGGTTCAACCATGGATGAACCATGGATAACTTAATCTGTGGTTTAACTAGGTTGGTGCAGGTTCAAGTTCGGATGATTTAATCCACGCTTAATCCATGATTAGTAAATCAAGGTTTAAGCCAAATTTTAAACCACTTTGGTGCATACGGGCCC
>NMRB01001447.1:20142-30278 GCA_002633025.1 Notospermus geniculatus
CACACTCCTTCGCAGAGGTCAGTGCTCCACTACGTTACGCTATACTGACTCTGCCAACATACGGCCGAACTATTTCCATATCCTCCGCGGCGCCCACGATTGGGCTGCCAGCACTGGAAACTCCAGTGAAAACGCTGAATTACAAGTGTTTTGGATGCCTCTCAACAATCCTTATTTTCTTTGGCCAGAAAGTTCAAACATTCAAGCTGTTTTGGTCTTAAAATCAACTGTTCATCGTATCTTTTCACACATCTCTCCAAAATCGGATCCACGCTGTCAAAACAGTAGCACGTGTCAATGTTTACAAACACGGAGATCATGTGCCGAGTATCTGGCCTCTGATTGGTCGAGCGCCGAGACGGCTCACGGCATTTGCTCGAAACTGCGCAAAGTAGTGCGCAAAATTCCTAACATCAAATTAATGTTTTCCTCCATATTATCCCAGTTTGTGGCTATAGAATGAAATAATAACGATTATCAAAGTCATTGGATGCGTTTGACGCTAATATTTTAATCTGAAAAGTGGTTTTGCAAGAACCTTGCAGAAGTGAAGAGGGCGTTTGTTTCCAGAGGCATTATTAGCGACCGCCATATTGTGGAGCGAAATGCATTCTGGGAACCAGTTTGCTTCCAGAGATGACCCGTTACAGCCGTCTAGTCTATGGGTACGAGATTGATTCGTGGCGCGAAACTTGTAGACTAATCCTTTATCCTCGTACTGCTCTGCCAGCATACAAAGGAGCGCTACGGGGGCAGGAGACTAGTGTCATGGTCGTGTGTGTTTAATAAATAGAGGTCGTCTTGACACCGATTCTCGACAAGAAGGGAGACGTTACCCCTTCAATCATGTCTAATTTACGCGCCCTGTACCCGGGGATTGAGCCCTACGACTCGGGGATGTTCAAGGTGTCCGACATTCACCAGATCTACTACGAGCAGTGTGGCAAGAAGGATGGTAAACCAGCTCTCTTTTTGTAAGTGTATCACCTCACGTGACACGTCATCCAAAAACACTGCAAGTTCTTTGCGTCTCCGTCTGAGGTATGTGGCTGGCACCTCATAGGCCTTATCGCACCTAGCACATGGCCAATCAGCATAAATAAATCAGCGAAGCGGAAAGGGCCCAACCATCAACGCCCCCGCAGTACATTCACAATGCATTGCCCTGTGCGCGCATTGCGTGCATTTTTTGTCAACATTGGCCAATAAAAGTCACTTCCAAAAGCCTGATGTGCCTAAACTAACTAGCTATGTGGGCGGCGGTATAAAGTGATTCAAGTCGATAAATTATTGACCACTGATCGTCTTCGCGATCGCCAAAAATCGATGATTAGTCCATGTAAACAATGCCAAAACATTATCATATTATCGTGCAACCCCACGCTGATTGGTCAATAACTGACACGTGAGGGCCACCATGATGATAACATCATGACAGTGCTAATCTTTTGGAATTAATCATCGATTTTTTGCGATCGTGAGAACGATCGGTTAGTCAATATTTTATCGATTTGAATCACTTCATAACGCCTCCCACGTAGCTAGTTAGTTTTGGCACATCCGGCTTTTGGAAGTTACTTTTATTGGCCATTGTTTACAAAAAATGCACGCAATGCACAGGGTAATGCATTGTGAATGTACTGCGGTGGCGCTGATGGTTGGGCCCGTTCCGCTTCGCTGATTTTATGCTGATTAGCCATGTGCTAGGTGCGATAAGGCCTATTGAAGCTGGTGTAACAGTAAAGAATATCCCGCCCGTGTTATAAAGTGTGTGTGTGGTTCTATTTGTTCCATTCCGTGACGGCTTCAGCTATATTTAATAGAAACCACAGCCAGAGATTAGAATGTAGCATAGGATCTTTTGTTCCAAGACATTTATTCCTTGGGACATTCCTTCCTTCCACACTTAGGCTAGATGTGAAGTGGCCTCACCACGCCTGCCCAAGCCAAGGGGGTAGGCCTACCGGTACTTTCTGCCCACTCATAAAAACACTCAAACACAAGGTTAAAAGGGAGGCACCATTTGAGCCCTTGGCTTCTTAATCTGACTTCTTCCCTGACTTTTCAGACATGGTGGTCCTGGTGGTGGAATTAGCAAAGACGATCGTCGTCTGTTCAACCCTGACGTGTACAGAGTGGTGCTGTTTGATCAGAGAGGGGCTGGAAAGTCAACACCATCTGCAGAACTAAAGGTGGGTGGGTACCTTGATCTGATTGTGTTCTCATTATCAAGTGGGTAATGGACGGTAACGGTCTCAATCTGGTCCACGGAACTGTCAATCAGTGTTTTGGTAGATTTCTGTTCTGATAGCTGAGTGGTTTTCACCTCCACTAAGTAAGTGGCAGGTCCTGGGTTCGAATTCATCCCTGGGCTGTATGGGATTTCATTCCTGGCTCTTCACATCCTTCGCACGGGACAGTAAGCCGTGGTGCCTTGTACCTTGTTCCTTTGCAAGGGCGAGTAAAAAGATCCCATCCAAGTGAGGAACTTGAGTAGCTTGAGATGGCCTCTTCTGTACTTATCATGGCTAATAACGCTGTGGCTTCAGCCCTGACGGAACAATCTAATAGGTATAAATACAAATACATCCTCTTTCGGAGACTCAGGGTAACACAGCTATTTTCTTTCCAGGAAAACACCACCTGGGACTTGGTCAGCGACATCGAGAAACTTCGCGTCCACCTCGGTATTGACCAGTGGGGGGTCGTGTTTGGAGGAAGCTGGGGTTCCAGTCTGTCTCTAATATATGCTCAGGCTCATCCTGATCGGGTCAAAGCTTTGGTGCTGAGAGGAATCTTTCTAGTCAGAAAGTAAGTGTGGTGGTCGTCATGGCAGCCATGAGAGAATCGTGCCTTCACTTCAGTTTTGTACAGGTCTCTGAAGTGAAGTAGGCCCCTGTTAGCATTGACGAGTGTTGGTATATACAAGGGTGTAGGCTGGTCTGAGCCTGGGGAGGTGCACATTTTTGTGAAAACGGAACTCCTCCTGCAGCGTCCGCCTGAAATTTCACAGTATGCTGAAGAGTAACAAAGGTGTGTGCTTTGGAGGGGGTCTGGGGGGCCACCCCCAGAAAATTTTGGAACCTAGATGCTCTGAGAAGTGATTTCAGTGCTATTCTTGCACCCACAGCCCCCAGCCCACGCCCCTTACATGTATGCCAAAGTTAGAGACAGAGATGATGGCGGAGCCCCTGCCTGCAGGTTTATATCAGTGTTACCAGGAATAAATGGTGTTATTTATTCCTGGTGTTACCAATTAGTACCGGTACTCAAATAAACACAACTAACTTTGTACCCGTATGTCAGATATGAACTGAACTGGTCATACCAAGAAGGTGGAGCAAGTCTAATCTATCCTGATCACTATGAGGGGTTCATAAAGAACATTCCCGAGGTGAGGTTGGTCATTTTCTTCCTGTTTTGCTGTCAGATCTGAAATCAAATGGTTCTACCAGGAAGGTGCTAGTTATGTCCACCCAGATGCCTTTGATGCCTACATGGGGCCAATTCCAGAGGTGAGTCAGGGATGCCACAGCGGAACTCAGGATTTAGGAACAAATCGTGTACTGTATTTCAGTGTACGGTAGTTGAATTATCTAACCAATGGTATGGTCATGTAGTACACAACAAGAACTTCCCAATGAGTGGTCATGTTGTGGGGTTTGGGACCACTTCAAATATCAAACCAGTCATATGTGACCCACTCCAGCAAAAGCAGGCATATGTCACATGTGATCATCATTGGTCATCACTTTACTCAACTATTATCACTGCTGTCCACTGCTATTGTCAACCTGCAGAGACGTACATTTCAGCTATTGTGTTGTAAGGTGTTAATCCTTTCCTTGGTTTGCGACATGTGCCTACTTTTGCTGAAGCCGGTCACAAATGATCAGAAAGTGTGCTGTACCTTTCCATTGTATAAGAAAATGCTTACAGTGATACGGAACATGATTTGCTTTAGAATGAGAGAGATGATTTAGTGAAGGCCTACTACAAAAGACTCACCAGTGATGACACTGCCGTCCGTAGCAAAGCAGCGCGGGCGTGGAGCACGTGGGAGATGACGACAAACTGTCTCTACCTAAATCCCGAATGTTTGAAGCAGACGGAAGATGATGGATGGGTCGAACGCTTTGCCAGGGTTGAATGGTAAGTTTGAGAAACAGAATGGGAACCTTGGTGGATTCTATGTTCCTGGTGTAGACAAACGAAACAAAGGGAACACTTTTATCACAAACTTGTATCATTTGACCTGACACTGATGTTGATTGCCTTGTTGTCTTTTTCAGCCATTATTTCATCCACGATTCCTTCCTTGATGAGAAAACTGCCATCTTGAATAATGTCGACAAAATCCGCCATATTCCATGCACCATCGTCCAAGGTCGTTACGACATGGTCTGCCCGATGAGGTCTGCGTGGGATTTACATAAGGTAGACTGCTATACATTGTGACAGTGTTTGTTAATGTCAGTGGGGGTCTATCTGAAGAGCGTGTTTTTTTTGTGTTGAACCCAGTATTCTTTTCTTACTGGAGTCCCTCACTTCTTTTCAGAAATGGCCTGAAGCAGAATTTCAGATTGTTCCCGACGCGGGACACTCAGCGAAGGAACCTGGGACGCAGGCATTGCTTCTTGAAGCAACTGACAAATATGGGAAGATGTAATACATTGGAGGAAGATGTAATACTTTGGAGGAAGACGTAATACTTTGGAGGAAGACATAATACTTTGGAGGAAGACGTAATACTTTGGAGGAAGACGTAATACTTTGGAGGAAGACGTAATACTTTGGAGGAAGACGTAATACTTTGGAGGAAGACGTAATACTTTGGAGGAAGACGTAATAATTTGGAGGAAGACGTAATAATTTGGAGGAAGACGTAATAATTTGGAGGAAGACGTAATACTTTGGAGGAAGATGTAATACTTTGGAGGAAGATGTAATACTTTGGAGGAAGATGTATTATCATCCATGAAGTCACAAAAGATGTACATTTTCCAGCAACTTCTATATGGGCAATTTTGGTTTTTTCCAAGTGTCTGAGCTATTGATAGGAACTGTGCAGGTGCAATTCCACTATTCTGCTGTTGGTAGTGACTTCATTGATACTGAATGAAACAACAGGCTAATGTTAAATCTCAGGAATAACTTATTAATGTCATTCCTTTTAATATACATGATTGATCACAATAATAATCAGGTACAACAATGTGCGACGTTAATAAACCAATGCTGATGAACTTGATCTGTGTTTTTCCATAAGTTGAAGTAGAACGAAGGATGTTTGGTAATGGACATTGCATTTCACCATGGTCCTCTCCTAGTTTGCTTTGGTCCGTTTTGTGGGGTGTGAAAATGCCATCCCCTCCTTCCTGTTCAAAATAATGGGCAACTTTTCTATTCAAAATGATCACATTGATTACCATTTAAAGTACAAGTTTAACATGCTGATACAGTTTAGATTAATGCCTTGCTTCGACTGATTATGGAATGCACCATTGATGGCAAACTCGACATACAACAGAAGTTCAGACTACAGTTACACATACACATGGTTTGCACTCCAGCTGAACACCAGCGAAATCTGTGCATAACTGGAGCATGACCTCACCGATAAAAATGAAGCTATATCCAAGAGCACGGACGCACGATGTGGCAACCATTACGCTCCAACTGATCTGAAACCTCTGTGCATCCACCCTGATAATCTTTGTTATGAACCCCTTGTCTGCATCTGGTTAAGGATCATCTCGTTTTTACGACATTCCTGTAAGGATAGAAGATAGAATTCAGAATTATGTAAAGTCCCATCAACGCTATGCACTGCTGCAGATTACCTCTACCTCTCAAAATTCTACAAATGTAGGTGTCTCCTTCGGGGGGTCAGGGGCCTCCAAGGGGAGCATGGTGACGCAGTACCTCCCCACATCCATCCTCACACCCAGGGTCTTCACAACTACTCCCCTCGTACTTGTTTAAGGGAGGGGTACGACCGTAAATGACCTGAGATTTTCAGGGTGACCCACCTCTTTAAACTCCTTGACTGTCTTGAAGTAGAGTCTCTGTTTCTCCACCAAATCGAGATGCTGGTCATTGAGTGCATCTCGTCTCATCTTTTCGTCCTGTTTTTTCTTCTCAACCTGAAACGAAACCGTTTCCACTCTGACAATTTTGATACCTCCCAATAGGTGGCAGCAGGAACATTTTGGTGTCTACTTCTCAACAACGAGGACAGGGCTCTCATAAGTTGTTTCCAACTCATCACAGTGGTCCAAAATGATTTGACAGCCAAGACACTACAGTTGTAGATTTCGGAATTTGGACACTGAAGACGATGAAAGAAATAACCTTGACTGACCTTGGTTCTGTTCTGCTTGATCCCCTCCACAATCTGTTCAAACTGCTTCAAGAATTGTTCCTTGTTGGCGTGTGATGACATGGCTCTGGAATGGACACGATCAACACAGATCAGGAATGGAGCGAAGTGAGATATGTAGCAACACAGATGACTTGTGCCTAGCTACTACCTCCGTGCAAATCAATGTTGTGTTGAGATTCCTACTTGGAGAAGCTGAAGTCTGATTTCAACATCTAGAAATGACATCTGAGAAGATGAACCACTCACTGAGTAAAGTTATCATGGATTGAGTTGAGGAGGTTAACCTCTTTATTCAGGTAGAGTTTGGTGTCATCCAGAGTGTTGTACAGGGTGTAGAACTGTTTGGTCTCCTTGTGAGTCGCAGCAACTGGAAGACAAAGACAGAATTTGTAGAGATTAGGCTACATATCAACAGATTCTTCGATCAGATCCCAAAAGAAACCAAGCGAAAGTGACCCCCAAAATTTCAAAATATCGATCCCAAGTTGCGAGCCTTGAAGCAAGGCTACACTGTACCATAAACAGACTTTCCCCACAGTGACGCCCTCTATTTCCCATAACACACCTACCTTGATTGTAGAGCTCGACAAATCTCCGCTGGTACTGACTCAGTTCCGCTCGAGATGGGACCTCGTCAATCTTTCTCTGTAGGGCTGAGATTTCACGAGTTTTTCTCGCCTAAAATGGATAAAGAATGTTGAAATGACAAAGTTTCCCTCCAACAGCTGCTCCAAAACTTGACATGTGGCTGTTACACAAAAAGGTCAAAGGTCATACCAGTAGCAGACGAATCTTGTGTAGTTTCTCCTTGTCAGCCTGGTACTGTTTCTCGATCAGTTTGCTCCTCTCAGCATCCTCTGACGACTCGTCATCCGTCCCTGCCTTCAGTTTCTCGATGTTCTCTTGGAGTCTCGCCATCTCTTCCTGCCGATAGAAACAGGACTGTTACCAGTTTCAGAAGCAAGCTAAAATACTGGGGATTGAACCTGGATCCTCAGTGGTGACAGGCACTGATATTTCACTGCACCATTCTGACAACCAAAGCTGCCATCTTGGGTTCCCCCTGACCACAAATGCATACAGAATACGCGATCATTCTGCTTGAAGCTGTTGGCCTCAAACCATATCACTTGCTCATGAATGATTTGATATGTGTTCTACATGGAGGTAAAAGGAGGTCAAAATCAGCTATCGACAGTAATGTTGTCTCTGATAGGGAGCAGATCTTGCTTACCTTACAGTGGGCCTTGAACTGTTGTTCCTGTTTCTTCAGGTTCTCATTCATCGCGACCAGAGAACGTAGCTTCAAAAGGATCCTGAAATCAGAGCATATCATCAACTCATACGTGTGAGAGATCTCATGCAAGTTGCCTCTCAACATGCAACTCAACCTTTGAAACTAATGGACAGGCGGTTGTCTCATAGATCCTGGCATAATTTAATAATTAGTAATAAATCAACAGCGGTGAATACCCACTGAGAGCCAACTCGCATGAAAAAAATTAATGTGCCTTTTACGAACAGAAGTGAATCCACTAACGGGTTGTAAAGACAGCCTTCAAGGTCAACAAAACTTGTGTATGTAGCTGTTGTGAGTGGAACCTACCCCTGATTTTCCTCTGTCTCCATTTCATTCAACTTTTCCATCTCATTATCAATCCTTGAGCTGTACGCCTGGGCCTGAAACGTGGAAGAGGAATGTAGCAATTGCCACAAGTCTGAGACAATGACATACTGGCAAAATTTTGAAGGGACATACAAGGTTTTCTCTTGATACATGCAAACTCACATTCACTCAATTCTCTTCACAGCTGGTGTTCTCAGCCACTGATCTATTCAGTATTCATGATTTGGTTCACTTACCTCATCTAGTTTCTCTTGCATCTCAACATACGACTTGTGGAGGTCAGCGTGTTTGCTCTGGATCTGAAATACAATGGGGAAAGTGATGATCCAATGAATGCCAGGACCATGTAGACAGCAGGATTGCCATTAGAGAGCCAATGCGTGAGAGAAATCGAACGTGGAACAGCCCGGTCACGACAACATGTCGAAGGGAGGACATTACGGTCGTCATTTACCTCTTCCATCTTGGTCTTCTGCTGGGCAATCTGTTTGTTGACGGCATTTACAGTTCGTTTATGTTGTTGGGCACCGCTCAGCTTGTTGTCGCGTTCAATGGAACCCTCGAGCTCGGCGTGCTGAAGATTAAAGAGAATAACTGTTATAACGAGTGAAAAGGTGGACAACTTCAAAACTCCTGGCGAAATCATCTCACTTCAGAGATCATAGGTTTACTGATTTGTGAGTCATCATCTCACATATGAGGACAAGTGGTAGTCTTGGCCTAGTGTGGAACGAGAAGTGGTCCTCTTGGCCAAGTGTGGGAAAACCGTGCCCTTCATGGGGGGGGGGGGGGGTACACANCTACCCCTGACCCCTAAAGCCTACTCCTAATCGTAACCCTTACCCCTGACCCTTACAGGCAGCCGTTTCCCTAGATACTGTGTACCCTGTTTTATAGGATTAGACAACATTTACACCTTTTCCCATTGTTATGGTGTGTGAGAATAAAGTGATAAACCATAGAACCACTAACATGCACCCATACCACGCTATAGAGTGTTACAGGTATTGAGGACTCCCCTAGGACAATTCAGACTTGAGAATTATGTGATTTAATGACCTGAATTCTCAACCTCGTTCTCCTCATTCCCGTCACATGCTACATGTACACCACAACACACAGACAACACTGAGTGACAACCACCATTCTACACCAATCACCCAAGAAACAAATGTTATAAAATCATATGTTAAATGTTGCAAACAATGAATACATTGGAAAAGAAATGAAGTGAATTGATGTGAGCACAATGTTAAAGAAGCAGAGCTTGTCTTCTTCCTGTGTCAGAACTGCAAAAGTGTATCACAATCTACGCAGGACTCGATGGCACCAGAACAGTATGACAGGGCACCAGGACAATGTGACATGGCACCAGTCAAGGCCCAATTCCACAGGTTTCATGTGCCAGTTGTGCAGTTTTCAGGCCTTGGCCAGTAGCCACAGTATCTGTCAGCTCTTAATCTGCTGTATTGGAAACAAGAACCAACACTAGAAATGTGAAATTCGCTGAATAGCGAATTTGATGACCTCCACTCCAGCCAGACATGCCCGTGCCAACCACCATGCCGCATTCCACTTCTGGCACAGAAGTGTGGGAAAAGAGCTGCAGTGGAATAGGGTTTGTGATGGGACATCAAACCTCTCCACTGACACAGGAAAAAGACAGCATTTGTTTGCAACAAAACATAACAACACAGCAAACTTTACCTCGCCGTGGTGAACATCCGTTTTCTGAAACATTCAGCAACATTTCTTCAATAATCCTCACTACAAACTCAGCAAAGAAACTGATAACAAAGTTTGACAATTTCATTTTTGTAGGTAGAACTAGCTGCTGAGGACAAAGGTAAAGGCACTTCATTACGGTTGTTTCCAATGATTAGGCTCCTTGGTCTGATGCCCAGGAATCACATAGCAGTTCATTCCACACCAGTACGTGTGTCTATAGCCTGATAGCTAGATGACTGTAGATGCTAGGCCTGGTTTATATCTTTGGAAGCAATACACTCATAACTTGTAGGCCTGATGCACAGTGCACAACTGAAGATATCAGCCAGAAAACAGCTGGTCAATTGTGGTAGGCTACGAAAGTCTCTTTACAACTAGAACTGTGAAATTTGCTTG
>NMRB01001447.1:37683-64734 GCA_002633025.1 Notospermus geniculatus
TCCTGCCTTCTCCCCAACCAAATTTGTTTTTTCAAATGCTTTTCCAACCATGCTTATTCGACATAGCGAACCCCTGTCGCCACCCGGCTTGTCAAATTTTAACTTTGACCCCCCTTAAAAAAATTCCTGGCTGAAAGTAAACACTGGTTGGGATTATGAGTAGGCTTTTAGGGGCATCAAGGGTTGTGGGATAGGGATCAGGGGTTAGGATTCAGAGTGGATGACCCCTTCAGTTTTTCCGGTGCCGCTGTCTCCTGTTGTTCCCAATCATGCACCTGTCTGACTAAGTGATTCAAATGGATTATAAGATTACTGGAGAGAATAGCCATTATCTTTTGTCCAACACTAATCAAGTAAATTGACAGGCTGGTAATTCCTTTCACCACGAACAATACTAATTGAACAGGTCTATCAATAAATGTGGTCGGTGAATGATCGACTTGTTTGAACATGTACGGTGTACGTACTGAAGGGGGAGCGTACTGAAGGGGGAGCGTACTGAAGGGGGAGCGTACTGAAGGGGGAGCATTCTATGTTCTTGGCACTTGCTCCCTTCGCCACCGCAATACACAAATAATATGCAGTGACGGATCAAGGATGCCCTTCATGTTTCCCCTCATCCTGTGGGTGCAGGCTATTGGGTCTGCTGACGGGTCTGTTCCTCTATTGTGTTGTCTGTTGACTACAAACAGCTCTCACCATCTGTTGAAAGTCTCTGCTGAGCTTGACTTGATAACATCACAAGTTGTGCAGTCTTTCATAAAGTTGTTTCCAATACATCTCGGTTTCATATTCATTTTGTAAACACGTTTTTTTGCCGACACAGATCATGCAGTAGATGTGTACTTTGCTGCAGAAATCAATATGTAGTTGGTATAGTGGTATGCCAGAGTGTAAAATATACAGGTTTAGAATTTCAGAAGGAAGGTATTTAGTCGGCAACAGTTGTTTGGTGCCTGGGGGGTTGGGTGTGGTAACGTGAAGGGGTTGGTTCCGCCACAACACCGGAACATTCTGGAATAAAAGATGGTATCAATTTCCCAGTTGCATCAAGTCAGAAAGACTTACTTGTGTGCTCAGATGACGAATGTTGTCAGGAGCGTTTTTACCATCAAAAAGCTCTCTCAGTCTCATACCACACGAGCTCCAGGGGGTACACGTACAATAGACAATTCTCAAATTGAAGTAAACGACAAAGATCTGTGCACTTCCGCCGAAATCTCAACCACAACCTCGGTCTGAAACTGAACGACGTAACGCAGACAACCCCACGACAGTGACGTCGAAGACGTTGTGTCAGCCTCGACCTATGCTAAATCATCGATAGTGTCACGTGAGCCGGTTTCAGATCGAGGTTCTGGTTGAGATTTTGGCGGAAGTGCGCAGATCTGCGAATTCCAGAATCATCTATAGACCTTTCATTCTGACAAGTATATTCCTGTGTTAGTGCGAGAGCCCGTGGCTCCAGCATTGGCCTGATAATTCATTATATCTGCCCATCGGCCACAGCACGTTCATCAATACTGTTTCTTCTCCACCGTGTCATGGCAGGGATCATGAATCTGAGGTCCATAGATATATCTCAATGTGCATCAAGTGGATGATACAAACCCAGGCCATCAGTACACTTCATTTAATGTCATTCTACCTCCCTGGGGTCCTATCAAACTTGGGGTATGCTAGTATTAGTATAACAACCTAATTACTATATTATGGAACCTCCCTTTAGTGGACACCTCTACCAAGACACCTCCTATTGAACACAGCAAAGTTCAGTCCCAAACTGGTCACTAAATTCATTTTGACCTCTGTAATCAGGACACCTCTCAATTCAGGACAGTATCGGACAGTCCCGAAGGTGTCCTTAATAGGGAGGTTCCACTGTATATTCAGAAAGAATTGATAATGGACGGACTTCATATCAAGGTTATGTTTGAGTCTACTGTCCTTGATATAGAGGTCAGAGGTCAGCCTTGAGTGGTCTCATCGCATGATGTCTGTTGACTTTGTAGTGGTGTAACAGGATATAAAGTCCCTGTTCAAAATGTTCCCACAGGAGTGATGATGTAAGGTTGCAACTCAAGAAGAATCAATCAACCTTGGCTAACATTCTTATCTATTTTGTATATTTTCAGATACAAGAATTGAGCCACGTCAATCTGCCGGTGATGTTGATGCCGGACGACTTCAAGGCGTACAGTAAAACACGCGTCGATAATCATTTGTTCAACAAGTAAGTACAGCTTAGACAAAAAGACAAATATTTTTTGAACAGAGATCCGAATAGCAGGTGACAAGAGGCGTGGAAAAGGGCCTGGCGCGATATGCACAAAACATCTTAAGTGTGATTTTTTGAGAATTTCCCAAAGAATTTCCTTAAGTAATCATCCTTAACCTGAGTGGTATGCACAAAGCATCTTAAGATGAGAATTTTCTTAAAAATCTCCTTAACTTTAAGGTACCTCATCAAGATTCATAAGTGAAAATGTTGTCCCTATTTCCAGCAAAAAATACAGAAATTGTGTCTCTTTGACCTATTCAAAGATGTAGAACAGCATCATTTCTTCATAGCTCTTATTATTGTTGGTTACACTGAAGATAATGAAGTGAGAGGGTGGTACGGGTACCAATGATAATTCGGGACAGTGAAAATCCTTTTGATTTTGGCTTGGGTGAGGGGATTTCACTTTGATGGAACGGGAATACTCTTCATTTAATATCAATCTTCTTGCTGCAGATAGATTGACAGAAGCCACGTAGTTCCTGCCTTACTAAGAGAAATCCTACTGAGTTGAGAAAATTCCGATTACTTATGAAAATCCTTAACGTGTGCAACCATGTGCTCTTGAAGCAGGGATTCCCTAGGCATTCCCAGTGTGAGCTATTGTAAGAGCGAATTCTATTGGCTAACGCACGGGCTAAATTTAGCTCTAGGCCTAAGAGAAATCCTACTGAATTGAGGAAATTCCTATTACTTNCTTGAAGGATTTCCTTAGCTAAGAATTCTTTTATGAGGTTAAGGATAATCTTACACTTAGTATAAGGATTTTTTGTGCATACGGGGCCTGGAGCCTTACGAGGCAGTGTGGAACGGCAGTACAGTCTCCTATTGTTATGAATTACTCATATTTTTTCAACATTCCGCATGTTTGAACCCATGACTCACGTTGGCAACTGTCGACTGTTGCTCCGGTTGAAGTCGGCAGCAATTTCCTGGCATCAATGCGGCATGAACGATCTCAGCCTCCGAGGGTACATCAATAAAAACGGTGATGAAACGATACACCGACTCCACCCAATTAGACTAATGCTTAATTATTTCATAATGACATTTAGATAATGGGTTGTGTTGTCCCCAGGGGGCGTTGTTGTGATGGAAACTTCTTTACGGTTCATGAAGGGCGAGGAGAAAGAGTATACTTGAGTTTTTCTTTGCCTTGTTGGTACCAGTGGTATACCACTGTGCTGCTTCAGTTGATGGATTGTGGGGGCTTATTGACTGTCTTCAGCATGCTCTGTCTTGAAAGGTACTTACGAAAAGCCGTCGCACATGGAGAATAATAATGCAGAGATGGGTTAACTACTATATAACATCGTTGGATGTGGTTGTGTATTAAGTTACATGTTGAATCACAAGGGAACATTCAATTAGTTTTCAGTCCATGTACATGTACATGTACGTCACTTGATGTGATGTGAAGTTGAGCAGCGACACTTAAGCCTAGGTCACAAATCCACCGGGCCCCGTACGATTTTCCCCACCCAGCGGCTTGCCGTGGATTTTAGAGACTGAAACACGGATCTAAGATGAATTATGCCGAAATCGCCTCAATGGATAAGCGGAAATTAGACTGGATCAAATTGGGCACCGTAGAAATTGGCCAAAATGTCTGTTTTTACTCGCCGTACGGGCCCCGGAGTGGATATGTGACTGGGGCTTTATTGAGAGCAGGCCCTCACATGGCCTGAATGTAATATAAGCAAACATTATGGCCAACTCCAATAAGTGTTTTGATTTTGCGTGAGATTATTTGTCAAGGATTCTTAAGTGTGCTCTTCATGTTGTATAGTTTGCATTCTTTGTGGTTTGCAAAATGTCAGGTGATGGCAAACCAGTCCGAAATGTTCGACAGGATTTCAGTCCACTGTGAATGGGAGACTTTACTGCCATCGGAGGCCGCCTTTTAGAGGTCCTTGAACGTAACAAAATTTGATGTCACGGACAGACATAGGCCACAGCCTCGTGCCATTATGGATGACGTTGTGGCATGTGTTCTTCTCCACGATGTCAAATTCTGTGATGTTCTAGGACCGCTAACTGGTGGTGACATCTAGCGGCAGTAAAGTCGCCCACTCCCAGCTCAATATGCAGTCCCTGCATCGTGACCATTCCTGGCCATGAAAACATGCTTCACAATCGGACCAAGAATTGGTCATTTCATACAAAGAGTCTTAAGATAATTGGTGCCGTTATGCTCTGGTCCATGCCTTACAGGTACTCGCCGCACCATGCCTGAGCTGAACCCAGAACAGCCATGCAGTAGAGTTCGTTACATGGCATAAACTCCTCCGTATCACAATAAAGTCCTCAGAATCGTCGTCTGTCATTTGCTTTGTCGCGTTTTGTTTCATCGACGACGGCAGTCTTCTTACTCGCCGTCTGATTGGTGTACCCGTTAAACCTCTGATGTATTGGCGTATATATACGATGTGGTTGCCATGGTGATTGCATTCAGCCCGGCTAATCAGGTGATGGCATTATAATGGTAGTCTGGCCGAGATCTCTCGTGGTATCATGAGGAGAAAGATGAGGGTTGTGTTTATTGTCTGGTACCGTGGCCTGGCGGTCACTGTTTTAATGAAAACTCTTCCAGTAAATCTGCAATATGCAGACAGATTGTGGCGATTGTTGATGGCAAAATGCATCAAAGCTGAATGCCGATTCACACTCTTACCTGATCTGAAATGATCAAGTGATGCATGAATGAGCAGCTCCTTGAGTTTCCCCCAGAAAGGTTTCTGTAGACTGGGGAATGGTGTGAAGTTTGAGACTGTATTACAGTGGCAAGCGCAAAAAAGTTATTACGGGTACTAAGTCTGAGGGGGTCAAGGAAAACACGTCAGATGTTGCATTTGGGAAACGTGTCAATGGCCGTGGTGAACCCTCACATTTCAATAGCTGAAAATGTACTACGTAACAGGTAAACAATAGTAGATCAATGGACAGGCAATCTGACAGCCCTTGTTGATCATTTAGACTGGTACCCGGTCTTCTGGGCAGCTTGCATTCGAAGACCGGTGAAACCAAATGATCTGAGCCGGAATTCCGGCTCGTGACGTCATTCTACAGCATTCTACAGCAATGCATTCTCCCGAACTAAAATATAGACCAGCGGGCGCCATGATGGTTTTATGCATTTGCTTGCATCTGTCCTAGTATTTTTAATCAGGACAGTGTTCGGTCTAGTTGATCATTCAGCGACATCTGACGGGTTTTCCTAGACCGCCACACAAGTAAGGAAAACATGGTATGGGTAAAGTCCTGTAGGCCTACAGTAAAAAGACTTATGATAAGATTTAACAAATAAACCAATATATTTATGTCTGTATTTTACAGGGAGAACATGCCGAGTCATTTCAAGGTAAAGGAGTACTGTCCCGTGGTATTCCGTAATCTACGGGAACGGTTCGGGATTGATGACGTTGACTACAACGTAAGTAAACACGACTCTTTTGTATTAATTTAATGGACTGATTCATGAAGAGCTCTCCTAAGTTATCAGAGGCTTGCAGTGGTCACTCTCCTTCGCAGATGGGCATCAATGCCGAGGAGCGCGTAGAACCCCTGACAATCTCAATGTGAACAAACCCTGCATTGTGTGGAGGGTTACCTTACCTCCTGATATAGAGCTTGTGCAGTGGCTCATTAGACGTCACTTTTGACCGGCGGTCCACCATGCTGACGTTGACGACAAGTGCGCCACGTGTAGATCGCGTAATGGTTGAAGATGCACACATTCCACTTGCCCTGACGACAAAGTGCACCACGTGGGTCGTCGACGTCAATTTGACTGTAAAGATGGCGGATTTTTCCGTGATGACGTCATCTGCACAAGCTCTATACTCAATGCGGAACATGCAGAACTAATGTTTGAATGTTTGCTGTTTTGTGTTTGTCTTCAGAATTCCCTGACCAAGAAGCCACCCCAGCCACTAGACTCCCCCGGTCGGAGTGCGGCCAAGTTTTTCCTCTCGTACGATAAACAATACTTAATAAAGACTTTAGTGAGTGAGGAAGTGGAGCAGATGCATCACATACTTAAAGAGTACCATTCAGTGAGTATAACATCTCATAGAGTAATAGTTCCCTTTGGTTGTCAGGCAGACCTTGGTATTGTTGGTGAAGTCGGGCCATTGAAATGCGTTTTATTGACAGGACACTTCCAGCCTATGCCTGTGTGCAATTTCGAATCAAGGCCTACTTGCATGTTCTATTTCGAACCAAGGTTTGGCTGGTTAGAAAACAATGTGTGTTGGACCGTTTAGAGTAAACCCTAAATTCGTTGTTGTCCAGTTACTATGGGTTTGACTGATATACGCCCATCGAGCTCCAGATGATTTAAACGGACTATAGTCATAATGGTTATCACGTCCGCTTAGCAACTGGCAGGTCCCGGTTTCAAATCCCATATGGGATTAATCATCCCTGCTCTTCAGTCCACTGCGTGTGACGGTAAGCCTTGGTGCCTTGTACCTTGTGTCTTTCCACGGGCAAATGAAATACCCCATCCAGGGAGGAACATAAGTAGCTTGCGATGGCCTCTTCCGTACTTACCAGGGCCAATAATGCTATGGCTTCGGCCCTGATGGAAAAGTAAAACAAAGACAAATACTAAAGTGCCAGTCTGAGTGAGTATCGGATGATATAATAACATGTGCTCTCTGTTCCAGTTTGTCGTAGAGCGCCACGCGGTGACGTTACTACCACACTACCTGGGAATGTACCGGTACACAGTCAATGATCAGGAACATTATATGCTTGTCATGAGAAACGTATTCAGCCCTCGATTAACGATTCATAAAAAATACGACCTTAAGGTAGGTAGAAATTGTGGAATGGACAGGTAACTGAACCAACAAACTGATCCCGTTGCCAACTTGGGGAACCCTCCCTCTCACTGGTTCCATTTACCGTCTCTCCTCAATCAAACCGACTCACGCTTCGTTCCAACGTATTCTGGGTTTTATCTCCACCCATGATCCTTAGTTGGTGCTTGTAAAAGAGGAACTGCAGGCCCAGGGCATTGTCCCCATTCCACTGGGCCTACTACTGCCATCTGGTGGCTGTTTGGTGAACTGGAATCCCAAGCTTTGCTCTGATGAGACATGCACCTAGTAGAACTCATGGTCCACCCTGGATCAAATCATTTAGCTCCCATCGGTGCTAGAGCACTTCATTACTGCTTTAGACTTGGTTGATGAAGAAATGCATGCAGTATTTTGGTGGACTTTTTCGCCAGCTGAGGGTCGGATGCGGGTGTTAAGATTCTCTATATTTTGTAACTGGTGCTTTTATGTTTGTTTATCAGGGTGTCGCAAACGACGCTAAAAATCAGAGTGATAAAGAGAAATCCAGAAAAAGATTATCTTCTTCGGTAAATATTGATAGGGCCTAGGGAACCCTGCCGTCAGTTTTAGGACCAGTGAAACTTGAGAAAAGAACAAGTGACCCCCACATCAGGGGACCTTACAAGAAAATCAAACCTGTTATGTAAAGGGGTGCATTTGTAGGGAAGTTAAACGCCAATAGCCAGAGTCTCACATCTCTGTGTGCGTCATTAGACATTCAAGCTTAGGCCAGTCGGTGACAGGTCCATCAAAAGATCCTGTCATCTTACGTCTCAAGTTTCACACTGCTTCCATCATTCGCCTAGGTCTGTCGCAAAAGCTACTTGCATAATGGGGGTGCTCGTTACTCAACCTCGTTCCTAGGAGTTAGGTCTGTGAAAAACTTCTACTACCAACGTTTTGGCTCATCTTCAGTGTTATCATATCCATGACTTGAGCTTTCGTATTCTAGAATGCACAATCGTTCATAATCTAAAAAACAGGTGCAAGTGAGGCACCACAGGTAAACCTGGTGCCTGACCTCACCTGCAGGTGTCACTGATTCCTAGGGATGAGGTTTGTATGTTTCTGTGTGTTGGAACGTCGCTGCATATGGCTGGGTGGCTGTAGAACCATATCATTTGTGTTGTTATTTTACAACTTGATCATTATCTTCTGCTTATCCTGGGTACTTGGCGAGTGACTGTCTGTCATTGTTTGTCCTCAGGAGTATTAAAAAGTCTATTTCCTCTACAGCCGATTTCGTGGCAGTTTGCAGCAAGGGAGTCGTTTTTCACTGGCGATGGATTATTTAACACACCATGTATTGATAAACCATCGAAGGATTATCCAAAAACCCTGTGAAAACCGCACCACTTGCCGCAAACTGCGGTGGAATCTGCTGTCGTGGAAACGGGCCTTTACTCAAATGATATGGTCCACTGTCCCCTGACCTGCATCAGGGCATGTTCAGCTGTCTCACTCTAACTTATCACTTCTATGCCATCTCTTTCTTCAGGGTTTGATATATAGGAATCCAGTCCATCATTCAGTAAGATTTCCAAATAATTCAGCGATTATGGACTCGCCAATAGGTGGCGTCCACAGTTCTGTATAATTCCCATACAGTGATGGCCTAGCACAGACTGGACCCATGTGCCATGATGACACACTATACTCAGTGTCACATCTCATGAACTGGTGCGCCACCTATTGGGGATGTTCTGCCTCATTTAGGCTCGTGTTCTATGTCAACAGTAACATCACTCAGACTCCAGTTCGTCAGTCATGTCAACAAGTTCCCATAAAATCATAACTCAATCTGTCCCAAAATCACCAGTCCTGTTTCACTTCTTCTTTGCACCGGTTTCTTCCAAGTTCTAAGAATGGTGGAATGCATGGGTACAGAGAGTATTCTCTGGGTCTTCACCATAGTATGTAATGTTGCATTGACAGGGTTTCCGCCAGAGGGTAAAATGGGTAAAATTCCCTAGCCTTAAATTTTTCCAGGGTACGGATCCGTACCCTCGAAAATGTTGAGTAACCATTTTTCCATGACATGCCGGATGAAACCAAACAGCCGGCATGACCGGTGCCGGAATTTTATGCTTCAAAATACGCCTAAAATAGCACAAACATCGTTTAAAACCTTTTTAAAAATAAAAATAAAAAAATTTCAGATTTTTTAAAATTTTCAAACAAATTTTTTTTAAATAAAAAAAAAAAAATTAAAACCTTTTTAAAAATAAAAATAAAAAAATTTCAATTTTTTTTTTTAAATTGTCCAAAAAAATTTTTTGTTTTTTTCCAAAATTTTTCAAAAAAATTTTCAAACAAAATTTTTTTTGGGGTCCGTACCCGCATTTTTTTTCTGGCGGAAACCCTGATCGAAATACATTGGAACCTCTCTACATAGGACCGGCTGACCATTGCTGTCCGTAATTGAGAGGTGTCCTGATTACAGAGGTCAAAATCAATAGAAACAACAAGTATGGAGTGAATTCTGGTGTACTTTATAGAGAGGTGTCCCGCTGGCAGAGGTGTCCGCTAAGGGAGGTTCACTGTATGTTCATAAGGTGGCTGTTGGCCTGTTGATATTGGACATCACCCAAAATTCATAAGCAGGTTTCTTCAGATAAATTTTTGGCACCACTCATAGGGCTGAACATAAGAAAGAAGTTAGAAGTTCATAGAGAGACCCCTCAGTTTATGAATCCCTCAGCATTCTCTAGGTGAAGACAGTATGATTGTTTGGTGTGTATTGGATGGGGGGGGGCTTGCTTGGGATGCCTGTAGCCAGCATGGAATGGTAGGCCTTTGTCGCAACTCTACCAGTTGTGATACTTGGCAGAGGAGGTTTTCAATGCCGTATCAAAAATTCACAGAAACTTCAGGTCCCATTTGAAAGGTCCTGTTTGGCGATGGTGTCGGGTGGAAGTGTTCTCACTGCAGTCCTGATAATAGCTGACGAAGGTCCATTCCTTCTTCTAAGATCCTGCTGGTGTAGTGCTGCTTCAGCTAGGCCTAACATGTAAAATAACTTCCTTACCCTCAGTACAAATGTCCAAAAGTGGCGGGCTACCTACCACTGGATATCTGCTAAATACAGAAGGACAAGCCTGTGCCCAGAAAACCAAATCAGATGTGATTATTATGCAATGGATAATACACTACTGTGGTCAATCTGGTATTGGCTTTAGTCATAGGTCTGAATAGGTATTTAAAATCTGGCCAGTCTGAACACTTGTACTGAGGGGTGTAAGGGCCGTATGCAGACCAAAACAGCTTGAATGTTTGAACTTTCTGGCCAAAGAAAATAAGAATTGTTGAGAGGCATCCAAAACACTTGTAATTCAGCGTTTTCACCGGAGTTTCCAGTGCTGGCAGCCCAATCGTGGGCGCCGCGGAGGATATGGAAATAGTTCGGCCGTATGTTGGCAGAGTCAGTATAGCGTAACGTAGTGGAGCACTGACCTCTGCGAAGGAGTGTGCGCCGATCCCTGTCATGCCTGTGTGACAGTGCCTCTTCAATGTATTGTGATTCGAATGCATATCCAATTCCAAACCACATGTTTATTCTCGGCCAAACTTTCGCCGTCACTTTGTCATTCACTCGACTACTGACCTATGGAACCTGTCATCACTCAAGTAATCCGACACAACTTGGACTTGACACAAAAAAGATCACAAAAACAAACCTGTCGCTGTCAGCTGGCCATCATGGCCATGCTGGCATTGTGTAAACAACATGGGGCAGCCGGTCACGTGATTGCACCCAACATGTCATGCTCTTCAGCATTGGAGGAGAGATAGATTGGACTTGACACAAAAAAGATCACGAAAACAAACCTGTCGTGTCAGCTGGCCATGCTGGCATTGTGTAAACAACATGGGGCAGCCGGTCACGTGATTGCACCCAATATGTCATGCTCTTCAGCATTGAAGGAGAGATAGTGAAAATAAACAGAAACATGGCTGCGCCCATGAGCTTACTTCGTTTGTGGATTAAATGCATTGTAACAGCATTAGGGTGAATTTTGGGAATAAAAATCATCGGCGTTTTTGAAGATAACATTGTGTAGAACATAAAGGTTGGTTTATTTCTTTCATTTCTCTTCTACTGGATAATTCCCCTAGTTAGGCCTACCCTTTAAAGATAAAGGATGAATTTCTTGAAGGAGCCCGGTATTGCCACTTTTCTCGACAGCCGGCGCCACCGTGCCACTCTCCAACCCAAGAGACTAACTACGTGTCGCCAAATAAACCCGATTTACTGCATACATTTTGTAATGGATTTTTGTAGTTCGTGTTGCTGCCGCTAGGTGGCTCCCTCTGCGTCGGCAGTCAAATTACCCGTTAGCGATCGCATACTGTACTCCTTTAATTCAGCAATGACCGAACGCTTGGATTTGGCCGGCTATCATCTCGTGAAGTCTGTTCATTTCATTTCCTGCCCCTAGGTGGCGCTAACTTCATAACTCAACAGGCTTAATCTCTTGATAGGATGGCAGTTGATGCCAGGATTTGCCTAAACACGTTGTCTGAAATCCACTCGGCAATTCACCAGTGGTGTGTTCTTCAAAAGGCAATGGTTCCACACCTGTCTTGCTGCCTCTCTTTCTAAACAATGTCCCTTGTCCCCTGCTTTCATCAATCTCTTCATCAGATCTATGAGAGAATTTCTGCTGAGAGGCCACCTGTTAGTGGTCCTAGAAAGTCACAAAATTTGACGTCACAGACATCAGTCATAGCCTCCGCATCGCTATGGAAGACGTTGTAGCGTGCACTTCTTCTCTGTGACATCAAATGTGACGTTCTAGGACCGCTGTGACTGGTGGTGGCCTCTAACGGCAGGAAAATCTCCTCCCAAGTCATTGTTCTCAGAAGACAATCTGCTTACGACAGTTGAAATGAGTTTTGCCTCATCTATCAGAATTAACAACTACGGTAGACACGTGTGATTTAACATTAGGCCAGATTAACACTCAAGCATGTTGGCTTCACAGCTTCATATTTGACAATAATGCTTGCTATATGAAATTGCGTCTGCTGAAATTTGAGCTGATTAAAATCCTGAAACATTAGTCGTAGTTTCCACTGGATCTCTCGGATAGCGATGACGATCTTTGAGATTCATATCATGCTCATCTTCCTCGTACAAGGGCCATGTGGCTTTGTTGCTATGACACATGGAGGGTTTGGGGGGTCATTTTAGCCCTGCTGTGCCATATTTATATTTGTTTGACACCAATTTGGCCCTTTCAGGCATGGTCCAATGATAGATTTTTCATTTTATGAAGTTATCTCACTGAAGTTCCACTGTAATCAGGGTCATGAACAAAAACACAAGAGGCAACATCTACTACTATAATTAGTCAGTTTATTTCACAAAAATCATCATGTTTTTTAAAAAGTGAAACAATAATAATGGACTTGAGCATCATGTTGTTAAAACTGAAACAATAATACCCGGTAATTGACTTGAGCAATTATAACAAACACACATTTCATACATCAAATCATTCGGACGGACGCTGATCATTCACTTTTTACCCGTAGAATTAAGGAAGAATTCTTTTTGACATTTCTGACATTTTTTTTCTTTGACCAAAACTGACATCTTCAACCTACCACCACAAACCTTGCCCTCAACTTCCCTCCTACACACTCGTGCCTTTGCTTGTAAATGTTCAACTTTGGCAGTGCACCGGAGAGCATGGTTCTGATAAATCAGCTTAAGTTGCGCCTCGCCATCCCTAATGTTGGCATAAACACGCTTATCAGAGTTGATAAGCCGATGAATACTCTCAGAACCATGCTCCCCCATGATTCCAACAGTTCTCCACCTCCGCACAAATTCAGGTATGTGGTACACCAACAAGTGAAACTTCACTGTTATAGAGTGATTTGGGAAGTTCACTGGGAACCACACACCGTACGACCAGCACTGCTGGCACAGGGATTCAATGTCTTCATCCGAAAGGAAGACTGTTGCTGAGATCAGCCTGTTCATGCTTGCCATTCGGTTAAATAGTTCTGTGAATTTATTGTAGTCATCAAGAGATGTTTCTCTGATAACCTCAACCAACCGATCCGGAGATTCAATTATTTTCTTGCAATGATTCCCAATAAAACTGTTGCTGTGATAGGCCTGCTTCACAACCAGTAGATCTTTTTCTAAAACCTCAGTCAATTTCAGTTCAAGTGGACCCTGGTGTTTCTTTACTTCATTGAAAATATTTGCAAGCTCTCCCTCTCTCTTTTTCAGGTCATCCTTAACCCTGCTTAGATTTTGACTAAGTGACGCTGCCTGAGTGGAATAATGGTCAACCATGTCCTTTTTGCTGACAATGCCTTGACACAGGAAACAAGAATACTCAGCGGTGTCAAAATCGACCCCTGTCATCATACTGACACCAGCACAAAGTTGGTGCACCCATCCACCACAAGAATCACAGCCAACCCATTTCACAGGGTCGTTATGATCATCACTTCCAGTCCCAGTTTCTATACATATGGGGCTCGTGCATTCTTTGTTTTCACGAGTCCGTCGCCTTGACTGATATCTCTCAAGAAGGGCAAGATACCTTTCAACCTCATGTAAACCTTTCTTCAACTCTTCCACTTCGGCACTAACCTCAGACACCAGGGTGCTGGCTTCATCCCAAGTTTTATACAGTGCCCTAACACTTTCCTGTACATTATTTGGCATGGCAGCCCGATCAAATTTTATACAGCAGGTTTCCAACATTTCATAGGCAGACTTCACCAACCCTAAAAAGATGTGCAAAGGTGGCGGCACAACTTGCTCCAACGGAACTGGGAAAAGCATGTCTGAAACAATGCTATTGTGATATTTCCCATTGCTACGCTTGTTTGAAGGGTTCCGGGCATCATTCAAGAAAGCAGCCAAATCAGACTTGTACATGTCAAAATTTCTTGCTGTGAAATTACACTCAGCATTTGGAACCCAAGCATTCTCTTCCCGATTGAAAATGTAAGGTGAATGACTTTTGCCCTTGCTCTCACGAAGTGTTGTCAGTGGCACTAAACAGTAAATGCAGGGATAGCTACTTGATGGTCCCTGGTGCCCTAGTACAGTACATAACCAGGCATAGTCGCCAAACAAAAATACTCTGAGAATAGAATCAACATCTGGTTCTGGGAAACAGATTTCTTCGCCCTGAAGTTCAGTTACTTCATCCCGAAGTGGAGAAAAGATCTCCCAAATATTTTCTTGGGAATCAAAAGCTTCATAAAACCCAAGCAGTTCTGTGTTCTCTGCACTATTTGCCGATGCCAAATTAGCCAACTCTGCAACCAACTTAGTGGATGTACCCCCCTTATCACCTCCAATTTTCAACCACACCTCATTTTGGAACATCAACGGAAACTGAATGGTGGGGGAACCAGCACGAATGTGTCGCTCACAGAGATGATGAAGTGCATTTTTTACACTTTTAACCCTGCAAAATGCAACCATAGTGGGTTTTTCTGCAACCCCATTTTTCAAAAGTGAAGCTACACCTACTTCCACAATTTCATCTGGGTCAACACGCTTTCTCATCTCGGCCCTCATCAGGGGTTCACTTGCTAACACATTAATGTTGTGATTGTGAAAGAAACGACGAAGCTCCCTGAACCTACTCATAGGTAACTTTAAAAGCACCTTCAGATCTACTGTATCCCCTGCAGACAGAGACTCGACATTCACAAGTTTCGCATTTCGACATGCCTCCATAGTTATGTGGGGATTGTTGCGAACAAAATGTGTTAACGTTGCTACCATATCACCTTCTGAATCACAACTGGATTTACTTGAAGACAGCAAACCCAAAATTTTCTTAAGGATGCGTGATCGTTCACTAAGCGATCTAAAATTACAAGTGGCGTCTGCACTGGAGACAGTCGGAACTGGAACTTTGACATACTGGGATGCTCGCTTGCTGCCATTTGCTGATTTTCCCAGAAAATGTGAATCTCCAACTTTCTGCGAGACAGAAATCAAATCCATGGCAGAGTATTTTTCTATCCTAGACTGCAGTGTTTGTGCAGTCCTGCACATGTTTTTGATTTCCAACTCTGCTTCAGAAAGCTTCTTGGATAATTCTGCAGCTTCATCAGATTTTTTTGTCAAAGCCTGTCCCTTCCTCTCCAGCTCAGATTCCAGTGTATGAACCCTGTGGCGCAAAGTTACAATTTGCTCTCTCAGTCTTTTCTCCGTCTCAACAGCACACGCCTGTTGTACATCAAGTGTCCGTTTTAGGTCCTGGATTTCAGCCTTGTATTTAGCGATCTCAGTGTCTTTGACATCTATTATCTGTTTCTGCTTCTGTATAATGTCATAGAGGGACCGATTCACTTCCCCTAGCTTGCTCCAATTTTCAAACCACATATTCCCAATTTCTTTCAAATTGGTGACATCCTCCAAATGCTGCTGCTTGAGCTGCATCATCAGCAAATCATGTTCTGCCTTGTCATCTTTCATCTTCTCCTCAAGGTGTTTGTACTCCGTTTTATATGAATCAGCAACAGCAATGTTCTCCTGTCTCAGGCGGTTTGCCATTGCCTGGAACAGGTGCAAAGCAGTTCGCACATCATCACTTCCTGATTCTGTTGAAGGATACGTGTCAGGAGTACTAAACGGAAATGATGGAAGCTGAAAGACTTCAAACAGTGGCACGGAAAATTCAAGTCCAGAATCATCTTGAATGACCCATACCCTTGACATTCCTGTCTGACTCTGTAGTTCCACTCTTTGAACGATGGCATACTTCAAAACCATGGCACTCCAGTCATGGAGGATCATCACAGGCCGAACTCCAGGAGTAAGGTGTTCATCAGTGTCAAGGTATTTGGCAGATGCAACGTCTTTCTTTGAAACAGTGACGACTTCCTGGCTGAACAACCCAAATTTTACATTAAGGTCATCAGCAAAGGAACTTAGAAAGACAGCTAATTTTAGTTCATCGCCACAATTCACAATCACGAGTTGACCTGGCATAAGACCACACAGTTCTTTGCTGCGGTCAAGCTTCTGCTTCTTTCTAGCCTGTGCGGCCTTTGGTGTCTTTGACTTCTTGGCACACGCATACTGATAATGTCCATGGGCCCCCACTTTCTTGACCGTTCTGTTGTGATTCGACTGAACATCTGCCGGTGCATCATGTTCAGTCTCCATCATGTGTGAAGTTGCTCAACTATCATAACCCTGAAATGAAATTATGAAACTTTAAGCAAGACACAAGCAGTAGGCAACTTATTATGCTACCAGGCTTACGCTCTGCCTTTTTTATAGAATTTTTTCCTGTTCCGGTACCGTTAATTGTTCTTATATCAACATAAAACTGATTCTAAAAAGTGTTGACTGATTAAAAATTTACATATATTTGTTTCTAATGAGCAGATCAGACAGCAAAACCACAATATTTAGAGGTGACAATCAGCTGATGAGCTTTGTTTTGGTTAGCAACTTATGGAAGAGTCCATTGTGTTACCAAGATAAAATAGCCAGTGATCCACCAAAACTACTGATAAAATTGGATGGTAAATGCCGATAAATTCGAAGAAAATAATTTGCAACACATTAATTACTACATTTGGAAGTAAAAAATGTTCATCTTAACTTAAAATCGCCTATTTTTACTTATTTTCTGATCCTGCACACCCCTTCGATTCAGTAGACCGATCGGTCAAGGTCACATGAAGACTGCCGAACGTGCCCGAATCTCCGTCGGGAACAGTCGGCAAGGCTTGAGCGGCCATATTGGATACGCTTCACTTTGACCACAGAATTACACCGTGGGAAAGCGCAAAGAAATTAGAAAAACGGTAGGCCTAATCTTCCAAATAACTTCATGAATAATATCTTGAAACATCATTCTAAGTTACCGTATGATTGATTTTGCAAGATGCTTTCGAAATTCGATAAAAATCGGCGATCATTTCCTTACACTTCACGGCATCCACTCCAGAAAATGGCCTTGCGAAATCTGAGCATACATTAACGTACAAGAATACGTCATGAACGATTCTAGCCAATGGGAGAAGGTTTTACATATACAGTTTCTCTAAAAAGGATGCGCTTGTGAACCAAACGTTTGCACCGATCGTAGACATTGGCGTTTCCATATATGGATTATCTTGATGACGTTGCGCTGCAATTATCGACCAATTATCGCGGGCGTATTGTTCCACGTGATTCATCTAATTAGTGTGAATCAATGGAGGATTTAGGGCACGTAAACAGCTGTGGACTGTACATACATGTGTATGCTCTCAGTCTAATGGAACTTATCATATTTTTCACCAGGCAGAGAACACTGCATGAATAGACTGTTAGAATCTCTGAATGGCACAGAGTGGGTTAAAAGAACTGCAAGGTATACACCTGGCCTACTACACATACTATTACTGAAAATGACCTTGGCTGGGATGTCTGACAGTATGAATGATAGCCTTTGTTTTCCCACAGGATTCATAAATCATTAGCAAATCAGGTCAATGATGAGAATGCCACAAAATAAAGTAAGGCCTACATGTAGAACAAGTAGCCAACAGCATGGGGCATGCCATACTTTTTAACGGGCTATGACTATGAGGACAAGGATGTTAAAACAAGAGGCCCATGGGCCTTGCGCTCAGCTGACATTTGATGCCTCGGCTTGATAAGGCACACTGCAGTCTTAGGAACGTTAGTCGGTGATGTCAAATTTTATTCACCTGTACAATTTTGGCAAGAATGAATCGCACTTTATTTTGGACATGTTGGAATGCATACGGTGTGCATACATGTGTAAGAGAATAATGCATTTGTCTGCTGTGGCGAAGATTTCTCTGTTCTATGATTTCGACAGTTGATCTCCAATTGGGATTCCTGTTGTGTCAGCTGAGAGTGAGTTCTTCAAATTCAAGACACTTCCTTGCACCCCTCTTTAGCAACAGCAGCATCAGCAATCTGGGGTACTTCGGCAACCAGGTCGACCTGAAATATAGTGAATAGAGTGGGAAGAGGTTATTTAATAATATTAACTTCAATATTCTACATGTCAGGCCTAAAATCCTTGGTGAATCGAGATACATGTCAGATAATTTATTAAGACCGCCCTTGGTTGGGAAGGTCTAGTGGGACAAGTCGTCTCCAAAATTTTGCAAATTTTCAACCCCAACCGGGGTCTTCCTCAGGCACTTTCCAGTAAGAAGTTACAGAAAAGCTACTGGGGTACAGAAAAGACTGTTGGGAAGGGGTTAATTTAGCATAATGCCGTAAAATCCTTGGTACATGTAGACCCCTTGCCCTTGGGCAGTGGGAAGGGGTTAAACTTTATTGTTGCATGATTGGCCTACAATCCTTGGTGAATCGAGATAGTGTCAGATACATGTACATGTACTTTATTAGACCACCCTTGATTCATGTGATTGGGAAATACCGGTACTAAGGGGTTAATATAGCACGAAACAATCCTTGGCATTAGATCACTGGGGTGGAATGGCGTTAATACCACAAAGGCCTTCGAGTGGAAGTTCATGGTCACTGTGCCAGGATTTGCAGACTGGGAGAAATTAAGTTGCCTGCTGTTTAAAAAGAGGCGACTTTTTCATGTAGAATCAGAAGGGAGACTGCACTTTCCTGATAATCAGCTGTTGACATGTCACCACATGGTTTTACACTAAACATGCTAAAAATAGCAACAAACGAATGAACCAATCAGAGAGCAAGATTCTATCACGTGACCAACCCCCAACAGAACAGATGTCCAGGATGTACATTAAATATGCTGGCAGAATGCAATGTAATCTTAGCTTTTACCATACCACAAATGGCATGCCCATCCAAACATAAAAAGGTTCATTGGAGGAAAGTTTGGTTGCTAACACCGCATATCTGCATGTAGTTTCATCGACACTATGCACTAAACGACATAAATCAAACGTTTGTACACAATGTGCACAGTACACACAACCATCTGTGTACAAAATACATTCACACGCAATACATCGCCTGTGCACGCAAGTATAGGCTACCGGTACATCATTCACAATTTTGTTTTGCCGAGAAGGCGAATTTATTACGACGTCTAGGCGACTTAAATATCAGATATTTGGGGGCGAAACTGGGAGAGATGTTTTCAAGGCGCTATGACATCGCCTTGGGGTTCCTTACTGGCGAATTTAGGCGATATTTTTGTGAAATTTCGCCCACGTCGCCTGCTGGCACGGATGCCAATTGGTCCTTCTTCGTTCTCAAGATGCGATAGACGACCACAGGCCTGTGTGACGTCATCAGAATCAACCCAGTGACGAGACATCCGCCTTATTACTTATTCACTGTGAGAGCCGAGGGCAGAGCAAGCGATCAACTGTCGAAACTCCCAATGCCAGTGTCATTTAATTGGTAATCATTGCGTCATTAGGTTTTTAGAATGAAAAAAAGAACTCACCTAGAGTCTCATTGTTTAAATGTGCTGAACTCCTTCGAAGTAGACGATTGAACTGCTGAATGCAGACTCCTGGCCTTGGCTGTGAATTCCAATGATGATGACGTCAAGCAATGGCAAATGATACGCTGGCGCAAAAGGCGCGAAAATTCAAATACCCCTGTTTTTTATTTTGTTGAATAGCGCCCCCTGGTGAACAGATCTGGCATTAACTTCCCTTTGAACTGATGTAGAAAATATCAACCTATCTATCCCATCACTTTTTGTCTACATGTTTATCATAGGGACTGAGATATTGCGATATTTCATTTTACACGAAACGCCCCCTGGTGCGCCTAATATAGGTCAAATTGCGCTCATTTTTTGTTTCCGAGGAGAGTTCACCAAGGGCTACCTTCAGATGTAATTTGGAGTCTCTAGCTATTACGGTTACAAAACGTCGGGCATAGTTGGACAGATGGACTGCTGGACTGACACACTGACGCCACTGAATACCTATTTGACTAGCTCCGCTGACCTTTGGTCAGCTGAGCTAAAAATAGCAGTAGCACACATTTTCTAACCTTCAAAAGTAGGATGTAACATTATACATGTACATGTACAGTACAGGTCACAATTGACATCCCTACGGCTTCGCGTAAGTTACTCGTAAGTTACCCATAACTTGCGCGTAACTGACGGCTTTGGTTTCGCGTAACTCACCGCCGTGTAACTCGCCAAAATCGCGTAACTTGCCTCGTAAATCACTGCTTAGCTAGCGAAATTCGCGTAACTCACCGCATAACATTGCTCGTGAGTTGTTGCGTAAGTTATGAGTGGCTTACGCGTAACTTACGCGAATTTAGGGATGTCAATTGTGACCTGTAGCCTACTGTACATGTACTTGGGATATACCTGGAGAAACTGGTGCTTTCAAACAAAGAGCATCCCTTTTTCTAATCTACCACACCTTACCGGTACCTCTACACTGGTGGACAGAAATATTAGGACAATGTGTTTTTGTGGGAAGGGTCCTTCTTTCTCCTTGCTACAATTTCAGTGAATTACATAATCAGTGGCAATTATGCAATGAGGTTACAAAGGCAATTCTCGCCCTTGTTTATCAAAGCCATTTACCATGTTTACAAGCAAATACTCATTTTCTTCGTTTTTTCTTCATTTTTTCTTTAGAATAAAGCTTAATTACTCATGGTTGATGATACACTTGTGTTACATAACATGTCTGACGAGTTACGTCATAACAAGACATGTGTAAACTAGAATTTTGAAATTTGCTTTACAGCAAATTTGATTGTCCCGACCAAGAAAGATGGAATCAAGTTACCTGTAGACCCTGTCCCAAATGTCTGCACCTACACGAGCCGATTTTGTCGGGATCGGCTAATCTGCTTACACGGGACGATTTATTCATGGTCCCTTAGGACCTCGTGTGTCATTAGGTAGACAACGTGGGGAGAAGCAGCCAATGTCGGGTGAAAATAGAACACCCAACTTCTGCATGCGATGACGCACCGACACCAAAATCGTCTCGGAAATCTAGTGGCCTATAGATCGTTTCTCGCGGGACGGTTGCTACGAGTTACGTCTTCATGACGTTGCGTCATACGCATGCGTCGCCAGCTGGGTGGAAAATGTGAAAGTTTTAAGGCATTTTCCAGTAAGTTTGCCCCCTGAATTCGTGGTGTTTGAAGCGGCTAAATTTTATGAAATCGATATGGCATAGAGATCAAGCGTTCCAGGTAGCATCAGTCGACTTTCATATAAATTGTGCGGCGATTGTCCAAGAAAACTATACATTACTGACATTTGCCGATCTTGGCATTCAATTAAGCTACATACTAAATTTGGCCAGAAATGTGAAATTTCACCCGTAACTACCTTTCTGTGCAAGTTTGGATGTAATCTGATCTAGATATTACTGTGTTAATTTTACGCCTGAATCCTAAAAATTTCAATGGAAAATCCATTACGATGTGACGTTCTTCCACCCAGCTGGCGACGCATGCGTATGACGCGACGTCGTGAAGACGTAACTCACAGCAACCGCCCCAAAATTCCCTGCGCGGAAACGATCTATAGAGTCCTTGCAAATGACGTCACAAGCCGCCATGCTGGGGGGCACATACTGCAGAGGCGCAGCGAAATGTCCCAATGACGTTACGTCAAACAATGGCGTCGCGCACTTCACGCAGGCCACGTCACGGTCAGCTCACACCTCTGCCCACTTGCCCCTCAGCATGGCCGCCGGGATGACGTCATTGCAAGGCCTCTATACACGGTGTATTTTTGTCGAACGTCTCTGTCGACCGACACAATCGTACCTACGACATAATCGGCGTGTGTAAATCAGTCTGGAGTTCAGTTTATTAGGCCTAAGCTGCTAAGTATTTTTTTATTTGTTCAAGGAAAATGAAAGCAGGAGAGCAATGTAGTAAATTCTGTCAACCAGAGGCCTAGGCTGATCTCAGTCCTGCATGGCCCATCTTGCAAGTTCATGAAGTTGCAGCCCAGCAGCCATGACCAGCTGCTGACATGGACAGTCATGGATGGACATCATCATGGTCTCATGATGATATGTGCATGATATGAATGGATGACCACGTACTTCGATGACCATTTTCTCTGATATCGTAAGCCTACATTCAGAGTAGACATTTTCTGCCGTCTGGCCGTGCGGCGTGGGCCTGCTGCGGCTTGCTTCGAAAAATCAGCATGATCAGTGAATCGTGTTATCACACATCCGACAATCGATTTATAGTGTATTGATCCATGCAGGTGATTTCTATTTTCGGACAATCACGATCAGCTGACGATGTGCGCACACATCCAGCCCAGATCATTGCAAGCCTAACTTCATGGACTTTTGATAATAAACCTTGGCCTATTGATCGTTTAGGCCTCTATATACGTACCGGTACACAGATACAGGCCACAGGCCAGGGCCTACTTCGTGACTTTCGATAGGCCTAGACAGACTTCACTGACACTGACCACGGCCATTTTCCACCGCGGATATCATTCGGAACTTCCGAAGGCAACTGCTCGGCAATTTCCGTGGATACTCGCATTTCCCCTCGGACACAATTCCAAGGCAGCCATCTTGAACGAAAGGCATAAATTTGTGTTCTGCCACTGCTTTCTATGATATATGCATTAATGTGAACTTCAAAGGGGTTGATGATCATGTTTTCAGCAATGAAGTACTTCTCATTATCAAGAACGAACATGGCTTTAATGACAGCAAAGTGCGGTTGCGCACCAGGATCCGAGTAACGCACAACAAGTGCACAACCAGAACGGTACTCATGACCATGCACACTGATCTTTGGTGTGCTGTATACCATGGGGTTCCGAATGCCACCAACAACCTGGTCCTCCACATTTTGATCTTCAAAGCAATCTCTTATGTCAACCAGTTCACCCTCAGCCACAGTGTCTCCGGCATATAGGAATGTCTGACTCTTTAGATTAGGTGTGGCTGCACTGTATTGCTTTGCACAAATGTAGAGCTGGTGCACCTTGCACAAACTCCACACAATATTCTTGAAGTTGTGCCACCTGCGAGATTTAAAGAAGGCATGTTTTGCCTCCCACCTCATGCACCACTGAGAAGACCGCAAACTTCCAAGTTTCAATTCCAATTTCAGTTATTTTAGCATTAGGCGGGATAACTGGAAAAGTTCTCGTTCCACAATTAAAGAAAAAATATAAAAAACATCAAGAAATTTTAATGATTAATCATTCATGTTATACATTCTATTAATAATCTTTTATCAAAAGCTATCACAAATGAAGATATTTCTGCAAGCGAATTTGAATTAATCACAAAAGAATATGAAAAATCGAATATTGTATTTAAGGAAAATATTCATATTGAGCATCCGAAATAACCTAACTTTCATCATGAGATAATCATGTTTGGGCTTTTATAGCAAAGTTAAACAAAAGTAGTGAAATATGAATATTTAAATATGATATATAATTTTTTAAATTTTCATAATTTAAAAAATTATATTTTCATTCGATAAATTTATTTTTCCATTTTTATAATATCTCAAATCTATAATTGATAAATCCATCCATTCATTATAACAAACATGACCATATATTTTATTTTTTATCAAATAACGATTTGAATCTAATAAGCATGATATATTTATTGGAAATTTTGTAATATTTATTTCTCTATGTTCACCATTTCTTGACATAAAATTTAATCCTGTTAGAATGATATTTCCTGATAAAGATAAACATAATAAAGAAATTAAAACAATAACTATTTTCATTTTATTGATAAAAATAAAATGAAAATAATTATAATATAATATGTGCTGTGATTAATGCTCTACACATTGGACATTTATCCTCTAACTCTTTTTCACATTTATTACAAATTCTATGTAGGCAGGGAAAAGTAACAATATCTGATTTTTCAAAGCAAACACAACATTCATCTTTTACTTCAATTTTTTTTATCTTTGATAAAGGAATTCTTGGCTTAATTTTTTCTTCTGCTGCTGCTGTTTTTACTTCAAAATCTTCTATTTCATCATAATCTATGAGAACAAAATCTTTAGGAATTATAGCCCAATGTAATTCTTCTTCTTCACCATACATTAAAAATAAATCATAGTATCCTGTTATTATTATTCCCATATAAAGATTAGATAAATTTTGTGGCAAATTTAAAATGAATGATTCACCATTTCTACTTGATAACATTAGATTAAAATCATCTTCACCATTATCATCCTTATGAAACATCCGTTTATCAATTTTATACCATGTATCTTTTATCATTTTATTTAGCCCATAAACTGTAAATTTTTCCTCTGTTCTCTAATAAATTAATATATAAATATATATTAATATATAAATTAATATATATTTTTCCTGGATATGATTATAGTGGAAATTATACATATGATTTTTTGAAATATCCAATATAGCTTGGCCAACGAAAATTGGTTTATTCAAATTAATTTTTGTTTTAACTCGATTAACTAACAAGATTTTCGCTAAAAATTTTGTGATATCGATAATTATTTGAATTCACTAATTTTCGTAATTGTTTTTTTTCTGTCGCTAAAGCTATATCTTCCCGCAGTCGAACATTTTCCATTGTTTTTCCAAAAACTGCATTATTCATTAATTTGAAAAAATCTTTTTCAAAGTCATTTTTAGATTGATTTCTTAAACTTGTATTGAAATTAATATATTTTTTCATCCACTCACTTTCTTCATATGAAATTCCTCGATGAATTTTTGTTAATTTTAATCCTAGCGAAATATAGAATTTTAAAGTTTCATGATGAATAATATACTTTTCTTTATTTTGCAGATTTGGAATTAATTTTCCATTTAAATGTTCTGCTGCTAATGGATAGTCATTATGTTTATCATGTAGATATTTTGGATATTCGAGATCAACTTCTAATGTACATGGAATATTTTTCCAATTTTCTAATTCATCATCATTCATCCATTTAAAATTTTTATATGGAAGTTTTTTACTCATGGCATATCCATATAAATTATTAGCATCAAGATATGTGATATAGAAATTTTCGTTATTTTTATCATAGTCAGGTAAATATGGATTATTCGCTTTTGCATATCGATGAGTTGCGGTACATATTCCTCCTCTTATTCCTTGTTCGAAAAACATATACATATCTGAGTCAGTTAATAACTCTATTTCAACTTTAGCCATTTTTAACATAGCTTGCCATGCAAGTCCTGGCGCGGTATAAAAATATGCAGGATCTAATGAGTAATTTTTTATACATGTATTTCTGAAATTTTCCAAAATATCTGCTAAAAGAAGAACATCTGTTTCAAGATAAAGTTTATGATAATCTCTGAATGTTTTACATTCAAAAATTTCCCATACTTTTTTAGCATGTAAATATTCTTCTTTTCCAATATGAATATTATTGAATTCAGAATAGAAATCTTTTTTACTGGGAAGTTTCATAGTGGAAAATTTCAGTCATCCAGTCATTCAGTCAGTCATCCATTCATATGGGTAAAATCCTTTTTGATTAACTAAGTCAAAATTATCTTTAAAATAATTTTTAAGATTTTTCTTTTCAGTATCTGGTAAATTTTTTCCTAATTTGTCGAGAGAAGTTTGCATTAATCTAAAACTATCAAGAAATCTTATTTCAATTGTTTTTTCTTCCTCAGTGATAGGATCATATTGAATTGTCAATTTTTTTGAAAAGGAAATATAATTTTCAGAATTGTTTGCAATTACACTTAATTTTCCTTTTAAGTTTTTTACAAATAGATGAGCATCATAGCCAGATAAATTGTGGAAATAAATAGGAATAAATTTTGGTGATTTAAATTTCAAATTACAGTTATTACATGCAGGTCCTCTATATGATCCTGTAAAATGATTATGGTCTCGAACTTACAAAGTCAGTCATCCATTCATATGGGTAAAATCCTTTTTGATTAACTAAGTCAAAATTATCTTTAAAATAATTTTTAAGATTTTTCTTTTCAATATCTGGTAATTTTTTTCCTAATTTGTCGAGAGAAGTTTGCATTAATCTAAAACTATCAAGAAATCTTATTTCAATTGTTTTTTCTTCCTCGGTGATAGGATCATATTGAATTGTCATTTTTTTTGAAAATGAAATATAATTTTCAGAATTGTTTGCAATTACACTTAATTTTCCTTTTAAGTTTTTTACAAATAGATGAGCATCATAGTTAGATAAATTGTGGAAATATACAGGAATAAATTTAGGTGATTTAAATTTCAAATTACAGTTATTACATGCAGCTCCTCTATATGATCCTGTAAAATGATTATGGTCGCGAACTTTCCAATTTTTATTTGTAAATTCATTTGCACACAAATAACAATGTTTTGCAAGATTATAATTTAGTTTTTCTTTGTGAGTTAAAAGGTCCATTGGTTTTGGTTCCAATAAATATTCTGTCGCGAGTTCTTTTGATAATTCATCTATTCTATTTACAATGCCTTATGCGAGAGTCCGTGGGTTCGAGTCCGGTAGAAGGGCGTGATGACCTTCACTATGGAAACCCGTTTATTTCTTATTTCACATCTATTATTTGTATCTCCTTTACGTGACCCCTTGCATAACTTAAAACAGTTTGGGTTCGGAGATTGTTTGGGCTACTCGCAGGGTACTGATGGATGCCTCCTTTAACACGGGCTATTGAACTATCTTTTTTGAAGATAGGGATTTAGCCTAGTGGTTTGAGGCGTTTGTCCCTTAGTGCTGGCGGTTGATGCCTTATGCGAGAGTCCGTGGGTTCGAGTCTGGAAGAAGGGCGTGATGACCTTCACCTTGGAAACCCGTTTATTTCTTATTTCACATCTATTATTTGTATCTCCTTTACGTGACCCCTTGCATAACTTAAAACAGTTTGGGTTCGGAGATTGTTTGGGCTACTCGCAGGGTACTGATGGATGCCTCCTTTAACACGGGCTATTGAACTATCTTTTTTGAAGATAGGGATTTAGCCT
>NMRB01001447.1:65207-98131 GCA_002633025.1 Notospermus geniculatus
AAAGATCTTATATTTTTAATTCCTAATCTTTGTCCAATAACTCTTTTTTCCAATTGAGAAAGATCAGTTATATTTTTATTTTTAAAAATATCTGTTAATTTTTCATCTAAATTGTCATTTACATTTTTTAATTCATCAATCAATGAATTTCTCGAAAGAGATGCATAATTTCTTACTTTAAATTCTTTAGCAAGAAGCTTCAATTCGTCAGTAGAAAATAAATGTTGAGCTTCCATTTATTATACAAAAAATTTTAATTAGATCATGATTTTAATTACATTTTTAATAGAAAAAATCTCTTTTAATAATGTGATAAAGTATAAAAGATCAAAATGAATTTTAATACTTTTGTTGATAAATATTTTTCACAATTTTAATAAGAATAAAAATCCCTATTAATAATGTGATAAAAAATGAAAGATCAAAATAATTATTTAACTGATGAATTAAAGCTCCTTACATGATGAAATTTGATTTTCTCAGAAATCTCACTTGAGCAGATCTTCGAAAATCGGGAATCATCCATGTCCCCCAAGGGAAATTCTATAATTTACATTGGGGAAGATGTTTATTTATTTATAGGAAAAATAAAAATAATTAAATATCATATTCGTCTAGAAATTCTGCTGCTAATGAACAATTTTGATAATAAAGCTGATAGTCAATTTTATTTCTTTTTTCAAAATTTTCCTCTTTAGTTACAGGTCTTAAATTTCTGTAATTCCTACAGAGCATAATTTCCTCTTCATTTGTATGATCAAAATGTGATTTTGGTAAAATATGATCAATTTCCCAATAACTTCCATAATTTTCCCAATTCATATGTGCATCAAATTGATAAGTTATCCATTTGTAAAGAACATCTAATGAACAATCTAAATATTTTTCTAATGTAGATTTTTGTGATTTCCGCTTTAAACATTTGTATAATTGAGTAGATAAATTATATGATGTTTTTAATGATGGATCTTTTTCTTTTCTTTGTTTTTTATATTTGTTAGAATAGTTAATTTCACATGATTTACACAAATTTTTTCTTCCATCAATGGATCTATTTCGTCTAAAAAAATCTTCCATTAATTTTTCTTCAAAACAAGTATTACACGTTTTAACTAATGATTCCATTTATATATAACAAAATGAAATCAATTAAATCTGTTTTTCATATTTTATTCAAAAATATTATTTTAAATTTATCGAAAAAAAATCTATATCAAAGTAGTGTAAAAGTGAGGAATTTCAACTCACTCCCAAAATACACTGAAATTTCATTTGAGTTAAAATCTCAGTTCAAACAATTTCTATTTATTTATTTAGTTAAACAAATTCTAATATTCTCTTATAAAACTATTTTTTTAAAATTTATGAAATCAGAATATAAAAACAACATCTGCCTTTATACACTAATTCACACAAGATCAAAGCCGTAGTATTTTTTTCCCTCTGCCTTTCCTGTTGATTTGATAAATTCATAGTTGGGATTTTTCTCTAATTCTTTTTTGATAATTGAAGTTGTGAACGTTGTGATGATATTTTCATCTCGATCGGCTAATGTTAATATCATCGCTTCGCCTCTTGTGGTTGGAATTTTTTGGATATCGATAATCTTATGCCATATGTTGAGTGGAACATTTTTCCAAGCTTCGTAAGTAGTTTTAATTTTTGATTCTAATTCCTCATTTGATGGAAACATTTTATTGAAGAGATGGAAATAATTAAATCATGGTAAGGTGTAGAAATTGTGATTTTTGTGGAAATGGAAATTGTTGTGTTTTGTGTGAAATTAAAATAATTTTTGATGAATTATTTTATTATTGGAATAATCACAAATTTACAAAATTACACAAATTGTGATTTTTAATTTGTGTGAATTTGTTAATTTGTGTGAAATTAAAATAATTTTTGATGAATTATTCAATTAAAATTGTGAATGGTGTATAGGGGAATTTATTTTTTTAGGTAAGTAAAAATAATAATTTTCGATGAATTATTTTCTTAATTTTGTGAATAGTGTATCAGGAAATTTATTTTTTTAAGATAATTAATTTTTTGTAAATTTTATTTTTTGTAAATTTTATTTTTTGTGAAATTATATTTTTGTAAATTTTATTTTTTATGAAATTTTATTTTTTGTAAATTTTTATTTTTGTAATTTTGTAATTTGTAAATTTTGTAATTTTGTAAATTTTATTTTTGTAATTTTGTAATTTTGTAATTTTGTAAATTTTATTTTTTGTAATTTTGTAATTTTGTAATTTGTAATTTTATAATTTGTAATTTTGTATTTTTGATTTTGTAAATTTTGTAATTTTGTAATTTTGTAATTTGTAATTTTGATTTTGTAATTTGGTAATTTTATAAAATTTTGTAAATTTTGATTTTGTTAATTTTGTAAATTTTGTAATTTTGAAATTTTGTAAATTTTGATTTTGTTAATTTTGTAAATTTTGTAATTTTGAAATTTTGTAAATTTTGTGTTAAAATGTTTAAACTGAGTGAATACTGGAAATTGTTTTAACTGAATGATTACTGGAAATTGTTTGAACTGAGATTTTAACTCAAATGAAATTTCAGTGTATTTTGGGAGTGAGTTGAATTCCTCACTTTTACACTACTGAGATGTAATAGGAGCAGTCAGCCGCGCATATTGCTAACAGATGGCAGCACAGTCTTAGCGGACCAAATGTACAGGAAATCTATTATGATCGCTGCTCATCGATAATGACTGGGTCCGCTAGATGCATTGAATTGGGCCCTAGTGACACCTAGTGGTCAACTCGCTGACAGCTCCTATTGACCGGTGCATAAGGAGTTGGCCTCGGGTCGTTTCGAATGGCTCAGACGGTCACGAGTGGGTCTTGGTCCAGCATGCAGCGCCAGTGCGAGCCTGCGGTATTTACGGAGACGGGGGGGGGGGGATTACGAGGGGGATGGATTACATTCCCTTGGTCCACCAGTGTGACGTTTCAGTGTGGCCGTTTTTCTGTGCCATTTCCATAGTTCGGAACCCACTGGGCAACTCCCTTATTGTCCAATCGCTGCTTATTCCGTCAATTGACACTAGCACATGGGCCATACTGGAGAACGTTACAGCGGCACAAACCGATAACATAATATATTATGAAAAGGACAGGTTTATTATGTCCATATATCGATGTACACAAAAATGTACGCACTGTATACATGTACGTCTAAGTACTCTAGTTTCATAGATTTAAGACCGGTTCATTATAAGTGCCTGTGACCGCCCCCGTGCAGGAGACTGTGAATAGGCCCACGGTCCCTTGTTGTTGATTGGCGCACATTTTCTACTCATGCTGGTGGGGTGAAAGTGACTAGTGGTTGTCAGTACCGATAAACAGATTGCTGTTTGTGGTTTAATCTGTGTACCGTGCGGTTGATTAACTTTTCTTTGGGTTTTGTCGTTCGGGGACCATGACGTGACAGGGCAATTCACAGAAAATGTTCAACAAATAACACGCGTATAGGCCTACTTGTGGGCCTAGTCATCCGTGGTAGTCGTTATGCAAACCCACGGTCAGTGAGTGCGGTAGGCCTACTCATTCGACATCGGTTATCCAGGCATTGCTTTCGAATTGTGATGTAAACCTAGCACAAAGGGGCAGGCGAGAGGTCAATCATACATGGTCAGCTCTATTCATGGATTCGAACCATAAGGTCAAAGTTATTCAGAGTGGGCGTGGCTTGAATATCCAGAACCGGTCTTAAATCTATGAAACTAGAGTATATACATGTACTTTATACAGGGTGTGTAGCCTACGACCAAATCGACGTTTAATCATCATCATTCTCATCCTCATTTTGCCCGTTCCCGTCGTTCTGTTCGTTGTTGGTGCAGATTACCTGAAACGAACAACAAATATGAGAAGATGATGAACAACAAGATGATTTTCATAAAGGGCCGGTTTGACGGGCGTTTTTATCGCCGCGATAATCGCCACTTTTTTAACGCTCAGTAAAAACGGATATCGCTCCGTAGGTCGATCGACTGTTGACCGAGTTTTATCATGGCTTTTTTCTCTCGCTGGCGATGTCACCCGCTGTAGGCATTTTGGGCGTTTTGACGGGCGTTTTGGATGCGATATCGCCAACTGCGTTGAAATCGCCGCGATAAAAACGCCCGTCAAACCGGCCCTTAAGTCTTGTGTGAGGGTCATGTTCGTTCCTAGGGGTTTGGATATGGCGGTAGTAGTTGGGCGAGATCATTACACATGGTTATGTACCAGTTGCGAGGTGCATAGCGAATGAAACTTACGTTTACGATCTCTTTTGTCTCGTTGAGAACCGTCACGAGGTATTTTGTACCTTCGCTGTGTTGATCGAAATGTTCCTTTAGACCTGAGAGGGAATGTCAAGGTTCCGGTATCGCCTGGGCCGTCTGTTGTCGTCACAAGCAACTTTGCCTCTTTCATATTGGTCCCAAGTACCGTTATTTCCAAAATGTCTTCGGCGTTATCAATCTGGAAAAGAGTGAAGTTGGTTATAAATAATCTATAAAAAGACCGTTGAGGGATTGAACTAGAATCGGGGTCAGTGTGACGGCCTCACTGATTGGTTGGACGCTTCCCGAAGCGCTGCTTACGCGCTAGTCTATCACCGCGTCCAGTTGGAAAAAAGTCACAGCGACAATCGAAATGCGAGCGAATAAAATAGTCTTGCGCTGCGTTGCTGCAATCCATTGTTGAAATAGGCAGCCCCGTGATTGAATGAACAGTTGGTTTGGCGGAGGGTGAAACCGACCCTACTGTGGGTGTGCTTATGAACCGGTGGCAAAGTCGAGTTGACCATAGGGGAATTTGTTCAGATATGCGAGACATTAGTCGTCATGGAACACTTACCATTAGGTTGGTTTCGGGTGTGGTGGACAGGGAGGTGAGGTCGTTCCATCTGGAGACCTGCACGTTTTCTATTTTAATGCGTTTATTACTGTGGTGTTCGTCATCTATCAGTCCTATTTTCTCATTCCAGAATTTGACGCGGACGGTGTCTGTGCCGTCCTCGTCCTCCAGTATGACCTCTTTCCTTTTTATCCCATTCGGGGATGTTTGAGTTCCGAAGATCTGGAATGGGGAGATAGTGGCGAGATGCATACGAAGAAGAAGTTCATTTTCTATGGCGGGGGATTGTAGTTTGTACTGGCGTTTTTCACGGCAGTTAACAGCCATTTGATTACTTACCGTTTTGATTCTTCCAGTGATTGAAAGACGTCGTTTGTCCTCCAAAGAATGCAGGTCTTGGAATGTGCGCTCCGTCGCACTGGTGTACTCCGTTTCGGCATCGTGGTCTACGGAGAAGGGCCTAGTTTCGAAGATCTGTAAAAAAGAAGGGAATGTAGAAATGGCGACATGGTTCATACATGTTACTTTCGCGATATACACGAAACTGACGACTTGTGTGCGAGGAGAGGCTGTATTCCGCGAACCAGTATCCCGAGTTGGTGGTTGCATGGTTACCGCGGTGGGATTCGTCATGGGGGGGGGGGCATATTCCGTTTCGTTTGTAGGGATTACGTGCATGTCTAACGCTTGTACACCGTTGCGAAATATTTAGCGAGGTAGCGAGTCGGGAGACCAACTGGGCAGGGAAATTTGGATTATAGGGTAGACGACGACCGCAGACGAACGATAACTTCAGCGTTCATGCGGCGTGCCGACCTATAGCGGTTTTTATGTCGTGCAAACCCAAGCAATATTTTATGAATGTTGGGGGGGGGGGCTGATCGTTTTGAGCCAGGAGTAGGTGTGTGTTATGTCCATTACGTCAAATATCTTACCTCCGACTTGTCGTTAATACGGATGATCTTGTCTTCCGCGATGTAGGACACATTTTTCAGGATGTAGAATTGTCCTTTTTCGAATGGGTGCTTGAGATTCTTATCTCCGTTCAGGAATGCGGTGAATATTCGTGTTTCATTGGGTGGTAAAACGGCGAAGACGGCGAAGGTAGACCCTTGCCTCAGCCTCAGCTGGGGTGTGGCAAGCAGCTTGAATTTGCAAGTATTCATTTCTGGAAAAAAGGACAAGATTTGGTCAGAAATAACTGTCTACGGATGAGAGCAGGCGTACATGAATATGATGGGACAGTCGAGGCTTTGGCGTGCGACGATTTTAGATCCAGCCTTGTTGAAACAACGGGAGTCTTTGGCCCCGTCGATTGGGTCGCAAGCACAGGAGATCCGGCCAAGCGACGGGGGTGGATGAGGTACCAAAGAGCAGATTCGTAAATCGGGAAATATCGGTACAAGCGGTGTATGCATACTTACTAAGTGGTTCCTCGATGGAGCGAAGGATTGCCATTGACGAACAGTGGGGCCTTTATAGGCGTGGGCGCGAGGGACTTACGTAATAAATGCAGTAAGTAGGAAAAGGTTCATTATTGTTGTTACGAGTTAGTGCTTGTTCATACTCTGTCTGGAGTTTACGGTGACTACGATCAATTTCAAGGTGTGTGCCATTCACGGATTGGAAATCTGCGCTCAGTTTCATGTGCTTGACCATTCACAACCAAGTTTGAAATGGCCCGTAGGTGGAACATTAGGGGTATGCGGACTGGATATGGACCAGGGGCCTTATTCACGAAAGGCCCGCAAAATTTGTGTACACGCAAAGTGCCATTTTTGCGATATTTCTTATTCATAAAGCCCACGCATCGCAAAAAAATCGCAAAATTAGCGATCACGCAAATAAATCGCAATCGCAACGCAAACTTTACACGGTATTCACGAAAGGCCTGCAAACTTTGCGCGTCGCAAAGTCCCACGCAAAGTGCCAGAATTTTGCGGGAGGTCTATACCCGCTCGCAAACTTTGCGTGATAGCGAAGTCATCCGACCCTGCTTTTGTCCTGTCTCGCCATCGACAATGTGGTCACTCAGTAAAGTCTACTTGTTATCTAATATTTGTCCGACCTTCGCTGGTAAAAATAGAAACCGGGCGGTGTGCTATTATATCGTAATCCAATGAATTCCAGTGACGAATGTGTGAATCACAATTTTGGTACGGCCAACATGTACATGTACCACGAATGAATAGCGAACGACGTCATGTGGAACTTGTCAATTTCATGGTGTTTTGTTGGACTGTGTTTTTCTTGTGTGTTCGCCAATGTGGTCGGCCATTATAGTACGTTTAAGTCATCTGGAGCTCGATGGGCGTATGTCAATCAAACCCTTAGTAACCAGACCACAATGAACCTAGGGTTTACTCTAAACGGTCCAACGCACATTGTTTTCTAACCAGCTGAAGCTTGGTTTGAAACTGAACATACAACTAGACATTGATTTGAAATTGAACACAGGCACAGGCGTGGGATTGACTGGAAGTGTCCTGTCAATAAAACGCATGTCAATAGCCAGACTTCACCAACAATACCAAGGTCTGGCTGACAACCGAAGGTCCGCCCATCGAGCTCCAGATGACTCAAACGTATAGTAAAATCCAGTTTTTGTTTGGGTAAATATTCTATGGCGGATATTTCAGGCTAATGAACGGATGTCCATTTCAAACCGAGAAACAACCTCATAAGAAATAGGTCACGGTAGGATAATGCCCGCTGTACACGATCAAATTTTTCATTCAATTTTCTGAATATGGTCAATAAAGGCTTATGGCCTGTACACACGATCCAACATATTGGTCCAACTTTTTCGTCAAACATGTTTGATCCAATTTGCACCCGCAGCACACACGATCAATCATGTTCTTCAAATATTCTTACAAAAATGGCTGCCAGGTATACAGGATGATGTCATAAAATTCAATCCCCACTGACAATAATAGACAGGCTACTAAAAACTAGCAGTGAATGACTGGGCTTGATAGGGTCAATCACGCCACAGAAATCCTGCTCCGCTACACACGATCAAATTTCCAAGTTTGATCAAACAAAAATAGGACGAAACCTATTCTGCAAAATCATGTTAGATGGAATTGATTCCATCCAATTTGCCCGTCACACATCAAACTTGTTGGTCCAATTTTTGTTGTCCAATTTTTGTTGAGCGTGTGTATTGGTCATTACATGCGGATTATACATTGAAGCCCCAATAGGCCCGGAATCGGAATTTCCAAAAAATTGGATGGAAAATTTGATCGTCTACAGCGGGCATTAGTCATAGTAGGCCTGGGGCCATATGCATAAAACTACTTAAGTATGAAAATCCCAAGGGATTCCCTCAAACCACCACTAAAGTGGAAATCTTAATTTAAGGGAGATGAAGAAAGCTACTTTGGAATAGTGAAAGTCTCAAATCACCCTCAACTTTAAGTGTGGTCACAGTTCCATTAACTGACGCCTTAACTTCACAGTCGTGGGAGGTACAGGTTTGAATATGCTATCCATGCTGTTGTTAATGCCCGCATTCTATTGTTGAATGAATACGATACCCCGTGGATTACTAGGCTGATAATGGTCTGGTCACTTTCTAGTAAAACGTAGTCCCCCTTGGATATTTAGAAGGTGGCTGTTGCACTGTTTTGGGGGCTACCCTGTAGTTGTGGTCCGAGTGTGACCTACATATCAGCAAAAATAGATAAAGATCTTTATTATGGTTCCCGATCATCAAGATCGGGAAACATATTGGGTGGAATTCACCAAGGCATTTTATCTGTCGTTTAAGTGTTGTACGCGTACAAATGTGCTTGAGCGCGCGATCATCGCACACTTGAAGTTAAACAGCAAATCAAAACATTGATTTATCTTGTGTGCGGACAACAAGCGTTTTTACGAACAAAAGAAAACTTAATCGGTCGTGAGGGTATGTTTATCTCCGCGATTAAAGCGGTTTTTCCACGATATGGACAATATGGAGCCCAAAACAGGTGTCATGTGCTTCTGCATAATGGATGGAAGAAAGAGTAGCAATAATTTTGACCATTTTGATCTTCATATTGTGGATAGGCCGCGTAATGCATTGGTCATTAGGATACTTCCGCCATTTCGAAGAAAGTCACTGTCAGTGATGGACCGAATGCTTGATTTGTTTGTTTTTCCCGCCATCTTATTACATGTACCTCAATGAGGCCCATCTTCTGCTCCGCAGTGAAATTTTCAGCCATCTTCGTTTTCCCCATGCTGGCAGTGCGACCACTTGACCATCGGCTTATATTTATAGCCTACGCCTAATGCGAGTTACGTGATTTCATTGCGCGGATGACATAATAATGATTTATAACAGGCGTTTATTGAGCGATTACACCAGTTTGTCCGCGTGCAGATAAAACAGGGATGATCGAGTGTTCTGAATCGCAATTTAAACGGTAGTTTATCCGTCCGCGGACAACGGTAGTTTATCCTCCGTTTTTAAGATAATCGGTCTTTAATTGCACGCACGATAAAATGCCTTGGTGAATTCCACCCNATGGCCATTTTGTCACAACATGTCAGATTTGCACTTTGGAGTCTGCTAGTCTAGACCCCGGGAGAAGCTTTAAAACGCAATTTTAGCCAGGTTTCTTCAAACGGAGCAAAAGCGCGCATTGAGGGGGGGGGGTAGTCTCGCATTAAAAAATATGCAAACCAGACGTCAATCGGTCAACTGGTTACGGTTCTACGCCAGTTTGAATGTGCGAGGGGGTGTGGTACAGGCCAATCTCGACTGAAGTCGAGACACGGCGCCAAGGGATTAATCTTATCGAGGACCGCGCGGGATCGACCACCACCCATCCATAACAGCTCAAAACATATGTCCTCGGTATGGGTGATGACAGACTGGTCCTCATGTTGCCCCATTGGTGACTTTTTGTCCGAGTCCTAACTTTGGAGGGAAAAAGCCGACTCTTAAAATCAAAGATAGATTATATCCAAAATGTTATTTATTTATTAAGTGCCTACATAAATGGAAAGGTAAGGTTCAATGCCCCAAGATCTGGGTGGAAAGTGATGTCCTCGGTATGGATGTTTCAGTACAAGTCCTCACGATACACCAGATGCGACTATGTGTGTGTGTGTGTGTGTGCGTGCGTGCGTGCGTGTGTGTGTGCGTCTGTCTGTCTGTCTGTCTGTCTGTCTGTTCAGTCTGTCACACCTGTAACTTTGTTCCTGCAAGAGCTACAGACCTTCCCCAGGTAACATGACCTGAGCTACAAGATGGAATGAAAATTGGTTCATGGTTCATGGTGAAATTGATATATCAAAAGTTGAGATTTTGTCTGTCACACTTTTGTTTCTTGAATAACTTGTCTCCGAGGCCAGCTAGGGCACTAGTAACAAGTTCCTTCCCTATGTTTATGACCCTTGGCAAGATACTGGCATCAACGAATTTATTGTCCAGTGTCAGCATCATAATGATATTGATATATCAAATTTGATAATTTGACATATCGGGAAATCTGCCACAGTAAGCAACTTGAAACTGGTATCACAACATCATAGCTCATCCACGGATGTTATTGCAACTGAAATGTTCTGTTTGCACCTGCTCGATCGCATGATATTTGCTGATATCATGGTGAGATTTGATATTCAAATTTGATAACTTGACATAAGTCAGAATCTCGTGATGGTTGAAGCCTAAAACCTTCACCTATACATAGGTTATCAAGGATGAGCGTTCAGATTACGCAATGACCTTGAACGTCAGAGGTCAAGGTCAAGGTCAAACAGTTCTAAAGCGCAAATCTCCTCGGAATTCCAGGAGAAAACGAATTAGAAGCCTGAATTAACCATCCCCGACAGGCTTACATGTATATTAGGGATCCTGTTCCGGTAAACGCAATACTTCTCAAGGTCAGAGGTCAAGGTCACAGTCAACCATCACAAATAACATGAGACAGAACCTGGTGATGGTGGAAGCCCAAAACCTTCATCTACACCTAGGTTATCAAGGATGAGCCTTCAGATTACGCAATGACTTTGAAGGTCAGAGGTCAAGATCAAACAGTTCTAAAGCGCAAATCTCAGTGGAATTTCAGGAGAAAATGAATTAGAAGCCTGAATTAACCATCCCCGATAGGCTTATATCATGGGTCCTGTTCCAGTTACGCAATACTTTCAAGGTCAGAGGTCAAGGTCACAGTTAACTAGCTCTAAGTAGTAAACTTCTCATCGGAAACCATTGACATCGCTCCGATGTCCTTCTCTTGTTAGCTGATTGAATCTCACTGCAGACTGCAGACCACTCCCTCATAACCATACCAAGTGACATTGCAGCCACCCGGCATTGAAAGCAAGTATAGGGCTTCCCTTTAGAGGGATGATTCTCGTTTAGGTCTTTGCATTGAATCTCACTGCCGACTGCAGTCCACTCCCTCATAACCATACCAAGTGACATTGCAGCCACCCGGCATTGAAAGCAAGTATAAAGCTTGTGCAGGTGACGTCATCACGGAAAAATCCGTCATCTTGCCGGTCAATTTGACGTGAAATGACGTCGGCGACCCACGTTGTGCAATTTGTCGTCAGCGCAAGTGGAGTGTTGCGTCTTCAACCATGACGCGATCTGCACGTGGCGCACTTTGTCGTTGACCACCAGCATGGTGGACCGCCGGTCAAACGTGACGTCATAATGAGTCTACAGGGCTTCCCTTTAGGGGGAGGATTCTCGTTTAGGTCTTTGCATTGCTTCTCAATACAGTCCATCATCATCCATCTCAAACATTTATCACTACCAATCCATCGGCTAGCCGTTCTCTTAGGGGTCATCCCTATGTGTCCCGGGTTCTATGCGTCCCGGGTTCTATGTGTCCCGCATTCTATGTGTCCCCAGTACCATGTGTCTGTCTCAGTTGTGATTGGCCTTGTCCTCATTAGCTCACTGGGGTGAGCTATTACAATGGTGCAGCGTCCGTCGTCCGTCGTCGTCGTCGTGTTCCGTTAGCAGGGCACGTTTCGTAACCGCTGGAGCTATTGATCTGAAAGTTGGTACATATATACCCCTAGGTCAGATGACCCACGGCACCAAGTTTCGGTCCCATTCGACTCTCAGTTTGGCCACCAGGTGGCGGAAACCAGAAACACAAAAAGTGCAATAACTCCTGAACTAATGACTAGATGATTTCCAAATTTTATCATAGGTGTAGCTAATAAGGATACATAAAATATGTAACGGGTTTTTGATTTGACCTACTTTTCAAGGTCACAGAGGTCAAAGTTCGACAAAAGTGACGAACCTGCCACAGTTTGTCATTATTTCACCGAGTGACTTCATATCTTGCATAAACATGCATTGGAGGGGTACCTTTAAAAATACCAAGTTTCGGCCCGATTTGACATCCAGTATGGCCGCCAGGTGGCGTAAATCAAGTAAGTGCTATTACTCGGGAACGGCTTGACGCAGAGTGCTCAAATTTGATATTTACCTCCATCTAGATGACCTTTACATGCATGTCAAATTTCGGCCTGATTTGACTTCAAACATGGCCATCAGGTCGCGTAACCCAAAAATGATCAAAGTGCTGTAACTCAGGAACGCCTTAACCCAAAGCGCCTCAATGTGACATGTGGCCCCCTGCAGATGACCTTTATGTCCATGTGAAGTTTCGGCCCGATCGGACATCCAATATGGCCACGAGGTGGCGTAACCTGAAAATAATCAAAGTCCTACCTGGGAATGACTTGATCCAGATTGCTCATAACTGATATGTACCTCCCTCTGTCATTAGACTATTATGTCCAACCCTGTGAGCACATGGTCCATGGACCATTTCATTTTGTTTTCAATTGGAGTCGACGAACTCATATCTTAATAATCATGGATGTATGTATTAACTTAAATAAATCAGCGTTAGCATTCATTATGAAATTTTTTTTTGAACATTTTTTAGTGATGTTTCCAACCGTTATATGCATCAAAATTCATAATAATTTTGTCCATTGACTCTTCACCAGGGCCTGTTTCATAAAGTGACTTTAAGCCAAAGGTACCTTTAATTAAATGGAAAATGCATTGAGTTAATGGTACCATTAGCTTAAAGTCACTTTATGAAACAGGCCCCTGTTTTATTTCTTCAGCATCACCGTAGCTCCTGCATTTTTGGAAGATTAAAAGTCTAATTGAGCGTACAAAAAACCACGTAATTGTTTGGTATGTATTGAATATGAGTAATGATAGATGGGCCGTGGAACTACTGCTTTTCATCGTGGAAGTTGTACATTAATGCTAACGTTGATTTATTTTAGTTAATACATACTTTATCCATGATGATTAAAATATGAGTTCGTCGTTTCCACTTGAGAATAAAATGGTGACAAGGCCAATCATAGTTGAGACAGACGCATGACACTGGGGACACATAGAAACCGGGACACATAGAACCCTGCATGCAAATACTAGTAACTGTCTTTAGGGACGCGTAGAACCCGGGACCCAAAGAACCCGGGACACATAGAACCTGGGACACATAGGTACGCTCCCGTTTTCTGGGATTTCTTATTATGATCTAGCTGTCTTATTATGATCTAGCTGTGATTTGCTGATCCAGAGGAATCGGAACCAGTCATTGTTGGTTCAGCCGCCGGGCGGCTTGAGATACATGTCATGTACCAAATGAGTATGCCTAGGCCAATAAAATCATAATGCTTTGTATATATGATGTGTGTTATCATTCCAGTCATAGTTAGAGTGATGAAGATGAGTGAGGCAGTTGATTCAGGAAGCATTTCATCCAGGGTCCAGATCACAGCACACCTGCCCAAATCGGACTTTTTAAGAACCGTATGACCTCATAGGTGGCAGATAATTTCTTCTTTTGGAATGTTGATCTTTTCAAAATAAAGACAGAAAATGTGATAAGGGTGAACACAGCATCTTCAAGATGAGAGCAACATCATCTCAGCAGATGAGACATGAACTGAATTGTCTGGGTCATTTTTCTAAGGAGGAGTCTGGGATGATCCCTATGAGTGACATGAGATGACCCAGGGTCAATGAGGCTGAAAGTTCCAGATAAGGAGGATGAAATTCAGTTACATGGGTTCACAATAGGACAATAGTCTCATCATTTCTGAGAGGGATTTGTGTGTGGCATGCTCATGACCAAAATCAAGGAACTTTTACTTGATTTCTGCCCCAGCTCCCCTTCTATATTTAGGGTATCTTGTCCCGGATCTTGTCCAGGCCAGGTAGCAGGATTAAGGATGAGCAATGACCATCCCGAATAAACAGATTTGAAAAGAACCAGATATCATGAAATTATTTATACAGGCCAAGCAGGGAAAGCAACCAACTGGGACCAGAGATTGGATAATCACTTTTCAGGGATAATTACGCAAACCAACATGTGATGTGTAGCCTACTAACAGGGTATATCCAAAGAGTAGGTTGGCATCTGAATTCACAAGTGGGGGCCCAGGGGGGTATGACAGGGCTTCACGACCAGGGAGGTTCTTATTATCAAACTCCCCTGAACTGAAGCGTAGGCGTGGCAAATAAATTGTGGGCCTAACCTGGTGAAAAATTCAGTAGGTCCCTAACATTTTTAACAAATTAGGCTACCCGAACCTGCCGAAGAAGCCAAGCAAGGTAAGAGACCATGGGGCATGGGTATTCTTGGCCTGCCCTAGGCCTACGCCTAGCCCTAGCCTAGCGTAATATTATTATTTCACTTTCACTGTTTCAGTCAGGAGGCATAGCCATAGGTTAGGCCTCGAGGCCTATAGATCGATTTCGCCAGGCGCCATCTTGGATCGTCGTCATGGTAATTCTGGGAAACTCGCGCATGCGTAGTTTGCTGAGTGGAAAATACATAACCATATCACAGCAGCGTTCCGCTTTTGACGTCAGATTGCTTCGCAGATTGGCCGCTTCGCGGCGTTCCGGGAACATGGCGTCTAGCTGTCTTATTATGATCTAGCTGTGATTTGCTGCAGACAGCACAAACCTCTTTCAAGCACTCATTCGAAAATCCAGCTAACAAACTGTCACCCGATGAAGACGAGGATGATGGAGATGATATAGATCGATTTCGCCAGCCGCCATCTTGGATCGTCGTCATGGTAATTCCGGGAAACTCGCGCATGCGTAGTTTGCTGAGTGGAAAGGTAAACAATGAAGCATGGTGATTTCCATTGACAGTTCACGAACGCTGCGTATTTTCAATGTTTTTTCCTAATTCATGTGTACATATTTCGTTATTGTTGTTCAGAATCATTCTTCTAATCATGGGTGAATACTACAAGTCATTAAATCATGAAGATCAGTTACGATATGCAGAAAAATTGACTTTGTTAGGCTGTACGATCTCGGACGACCCTTTTCTCAGTCATCATGCAGTCATGCTGTAGGCCTTCGTAGTTCAACTTGGACGGATTCTCCTGATGACTGGCCTTTGGTAGAATTTGGCCAAATTTACACGTATCTCATCAATACTCCTGGTGTTTACACGCAACAGACCTTGTCAGCGTACAAGTCTTTAGATGCATATAATTTTTATGCGTGTGGGTGGGTGCAAACTTGCTACCACTTCACAACACCAACTCGCCACCACATAATCCAAGCTGAAGTCCTGCGTCCGAAAAGCCCCATCGATGTTGGGTTGGAACGAAGCCAAATGGTGACATAATATGTGCTCATTGCACTTGTAAAGCTGGGTGAGTTGTTCCCGTTTCTTTTTATGCCAACCTTTACATAGTTTACAATGTAAATTGTAAGGATCATGTTTGTTTTAAAAAGCAGTGTAAACTGTAACTGTTCATGTCCTCTGAAAGTTTCTTTTCTCTAAGACTTAAATTATTTCCTCTATAGATGTTGTTGAGCTAGTGTCACAGGATAGGCACCTTAGTGTTACTGTCAATATTTAATTTGTGCTTTTTTTCTATTCAGATTAGGAGAAGCATGCTCTCATGTGGCGGCAGTAATGTTCAAACTTGAGGCAATTGTCAGACTGGCAATTGAACAGAAGGCACCAACATCCCTCCCATGCACATGGAACAGAGTTTCATGTAAAAAGGTAGATCAGTATGAGGAAGCACAAGCTACTTGAATGTGCAGAGAGCAACCTATTCTTACAGTAAATGCCTGAATATATCCTTGTAAAATCCCTTTGAAATTTCAACAGATCAAAAGGGACTGAATTATCATAGTCGATTTTTTGTGGCTAGCCTACGGCCAATATGATTGTTTTCATTGACAGGTTAACCCAGCCCCAGTCTCAGACATCCAATTTTTCAAGCCTTCACGGAAGAAGATGAGGGTAGACAAGGAGAATGAACCACCAAAGCCCCACGACAGCCCTGGTTTTGATGATGTCATGCCCTGGCTCAACATTCTCCGCACGACAATGCCTGATGCAGCAGTATTGACAGTTGTTAATCCTCAAGTCAACCCACGGTTTGTACACCTATTCCTTCCAAAATGTCCAGGTCTTTTCAGGCTATCCAAGCCAAAATACCACGCATTACCGGATTAGGTTTGGGATCAGTGAAAACAGAAGTCTTCGTACTTAAAAAAATCACACCATTATTATAAAAAAGAGGGCATAAGAAATTCAAGGCCTTTTCCAGGCCATAGTGAGATAACTTTTCAGGCCTGGATTTAAGAATTGTGAAATTCCCTGATTTTCCAGGCCCCATACAAACCCTACCAACCCAACAATGAAGAGTTCTCCTCCAGTGCCGAAGAATTTCAACATGTTGCTTGGTAAAAGTACAAAAGAAGCCATGGAGATGATCCACAACATTTCTGAGTCTGCCATCTGTGATGTGGAAGTAGAAACAAGAGGCCAGTCAAACACCAAAGTGTGGTACCTATACAGAAGATGGCGGATAACATCCTCCGTGTTTGGGGAAGTGATGAAGACCAAGATTGAAAAGCCATCCACTTCCCTGATGAACAAGATCTGTCAATATTCGTCGCCTAGCTCTACCATTCCTAGTATCAAGTGGGGTAGAGACCACGAACAAGAAGCTATTGATGCTTTTGAAGTTCAATTCATTAACCATCATGCTAATGCTTCAGTTACAAAGTCTGGCCTCGTCTTGGATACAACTTATCCATAGTTGGGAGCATCTCCTGATGCGGTTCTGAAATGTTCCTGCCATGGAAAGGGTGTGCTGGAAGTGAAATGCCCCTTTTCTATTCGTCATCTTCATCCCTGTGTTGCATCTGCTGACTCCTTCTATCTATCCCCACACACTTCCAGCCAACATGAATGCGCTCCCTCTCTTTCCAGAAGACACAAGTATTATTATCAGATTGTAGGCCAGATGGAGATATGCAATGCCCAATTTGGCTGCTTTGTTGTGTGGACACCCATTGGCTTGCATGTAGAAACTATCATTCCTGACCTTAACTTGTTTAAATTTAATATGATTCCCAAACTTACCACGTATTTTGAACAAGTTCTTCTTCCAGAGTTGGTCGATCCAAATCAGAAGACAGGTCAAGATGGACAACAGAAGACATATTGCACCTGTGGTAACCCTGAATCTTATGATCCAAAGAGATGAAAAGCACAAAAATTGACACACAATATATGATAAATCAAAAGGCAATTTCCAGAGTGTTTGCGAATTTTCGACCCCAACCGGGGTCTTCTTCAGGCTGGAACTTTACAATCCGAAACTCTAGAACAGAAGCAAGATAAATACAAAATGAAGGGGCAACAGTAAAGAAAGGGAGCCTATAGGTGAACAGCACCTACAAAACCTGACCAACGAAAAATTAGAATCTTATGATGACATGATTGGATGTGATAATCATTCCTGTAATGTCCAGTGGTTCCATCTGAAGTGCGTTGGTCTCACGGCAATATCTATTCCAAATGGCAGGTGGCTATGTGAAGAATGCAGCACTGTCATCAAGAAATGAAGCCCCTGTATTGGACATAATTAGGTATTGGAACAGGGGGAATTCAAGGTTTGATTTAAGGCACAATTTCCACTTCTTTATTCTTCTGATATCTACAGTATTTGAAGTCAATTAGCAATGTTGACAAGTTGATACTGATTCGCCTTGAATGAAAACTTGAATTCCCCGTTCTAATAATTTTGTCAGGCCCCTACTTTAGCTGAATGGTTGAATGTCGTCCAGTCCTGATACTACAGGGCCGGCGCGGCCGGGGGGGTAGGGGGGGTATTTACCCCCTCAATATTTGTGGGTGATGTGCCCGTTTTGGTTGGAGGTGCCCTTTTGAAACGGGCACGCAAATCGCAAAAGGGCACTTTGCACTGACGCCCCTCCAAGTGTTATGTCCATCGCCCCCCGCCCAGATGCCAGGAAATCGCGTTTCCGGTACTTCAGAATCAAAATTTTCTCGGGGGAGCAGGGCATTTTGGTTCGTTGTGCTTGGAAATTACACTTAACCTAATCTTTCCAGACCCGTAGGTAGCATAGGGACGGGGCAGGGCAAATGCCCCCAGGCCAATTGTTAAAAAAATTGTTCAGCAAAATCAAATGGGGAAAAAAGATCATTTATTGTTTGTGTCTCAGAGTGAAGGAAATTGACCTCAAATTGCATCTCAGAGCTTCAGATTTTCAAAATTTTTCTGGGCGGAGACCCCCCACAAAACCGGCCCTTTCGGCGCTGGAAGTCGAAGCCGCCCACGTCCGTTGTGCTTATCTGCTTAAAATGCCCCCTTACCGGAAAAAAACGGTAGCTACGGCCCTACTCTTGTTCTGTATGTGTGCCCCTATTGGTGGTGTACCCCCTCAATGGAAAAGTGGCCGCGCCGGCCCTGTACTACACACTAATTCCTAGCCCAAGCCCCTAACCCTAACCCCAACCCTGACCCTCAACCCTTGTCACTGACCTCTCCCCTAATCCTAAACTTAGTCCTGACCTTATTTGTGTTCACCATGTACAATGTGCCAGTCACACAGCTCCGTTTGTGTACTACCTGCCTCAGCCGAAATCCTTTTTCAGTTTCTTTTGTGGCCATCTCTTGTGCTGAGGAAGGGACATGAAAATTCCTTTCCTTATTCAGGATTTATTAAGAGTTACCAAAGTGAAAAGAGGATTTTTATATTGTGGAGGCCTGTGGAGTGAAGATGGTTACTCATGTTAACTATTACATGTACAGTCATTGACATTAGTTTATCTACACCTACTACCTTGAATATTTCAAATACTACTGGGCCAATTTTAACACGGTTTGTACCACATGAAAGTATTAGATGCTTACAATTTTTATGCGTGTGGGTGGGTGCAAACTTGCTACCACTTCACAACACCAACTCGCCACCACATAATCCAAGCTGAAGTCCTTCGTTCGCAAGCACTGTCTGAAAAGCCCCATCGATGTTGGGTTGGAACGAAGCCAAATGGTGACATAATATGTGCTCATTGCACTTGTAAAGCTGGGTGAGTTTTTTCCTATTTTATTTTTATGCCAATCTTCACATTTTTTTTCAGTTTGCAATGTAAATTGTAAGGATCATGTTTGTTTTAAAAAGCAGTGTACTGTTCATGTCCTCTAAGTTTCTTTTCTCTAAGACTTAAATTATTTCCTCTATAGATGTTGTTGAGCTAGTGTCGCAGGATAGGCACCTCACTGTTAATACTGTCAATATTTAATTTGTGCTTTTTTTCTATTCAGATTAGGAGAAGCATGCTCCCATGTGGCGGCAGTAATGTTTAAACTTGAGGCAATTGTCAGGCTGGCAATTGAGCAGAAGGCACCAACATCCCTCCCATGCACATGGAACAGAGTTTCATGTAAAAAGGTAGATCAGTTATGAGGAGGCTACTTGAATGTGCAGAGAGCAACCTTTTCTTACAGTAAATGCATGAATATAACTTTGCAAAATCCTTTTGAAATTTCAATATATCAAAAGACGGACTGAATTATCATAGTCGATTTTTCGTGCCGCTAGGGCCAATATGAGTGTTTTTCATTAACAGGTTAACCCAGCCCCAGTGTCCGACATCCAATTTTTCAAGCCTTCACGGAAGAAGATGAGGGTAGACAAGGAGAACGAACCACCAAAGCCCCGCAACAGCCCTGATTTTGATGATGTTACGCCCTGGCTCAACATTCTCCGTACGACAATGCCTGATGCAGCCGTCTTGACAGTTGTTAATCCTCATGTCAATTACCCAGGGTTCGTACACCTATTCTTCCAATAGTTCCAGGCCTTTTCAAGGCTTTTCCAGGCCATCCAAGCCAAAATTCCAGGCATTACTGGATTAGGTTTGGGATCAGAGAAAACAGAAGTTTTTGTACCAGTACTGAAATATCACACCATTATTATAAAAACAAGAGGGCATAAGAAATTCAAGCCCTTTTCCAGGCCATAGTGAGATAATCTTGTTTTTCCAGGACTTTCCAGGCCTTGATTTTAGATTTGTTAAATTCCCTGATTTTAAAGGAGAACGAACCACCAAAGCCCTGCAACAGCCCTGATTTTGATGATGTTACGCCCTGGCTCAACATTCTCCGTACGACAATGCCTGATGCAGCCGTCTTGACAGTTGTTAATCCTCATGTCAATTACTCAGGGTTCGTACACCTATTCTTCCAATAGTTCCAGGCCTTTTCAAGGCTTTTCCAGGCCATCCAAGTCAAAATTCCAGGCATTACTGGATTAGGTTCGGGATCAGAGAAAACAGAAGTTTTTGTACCAGTACTGAAATATCACACCATTATTATAAAAACAAGAGGGCATAAGAAATTCAAGCCCTTTTCCAGGCCATAGTGAAATAATCTTGTTTTTCCAGGGCTTTTCAGGCCTTGATTTTTAAATTTGTTAAATTCCCTGATTTTCCAGGCCCTGTACAAACCCTACCAACCCGACAATGAACAGTTCTCCTCCAGTGCCAAAGGACTTCAAAATGTTGCTTGGAAAAAGTACAAAAGAAGCCATGGAGATGATCCACAACATTTCTGAGTCTGCCATCTGTGATGTGGAAGTAGAAACAAGAGGCCAGTCGAACACCAAAGTGTGGTACCAATACAGAAGAGGGCGGATAACATCCTCCGTGTTTGGGGAAGTGATGAAGACCAAGATTGAAAAACCATCCACTTCCCTAATGAACAAAATTTGTCAAAATATTCGTCGCCTAGCTCTACCATTCCTAGTATCAAGTGGGGTAGAGACCACGAACAAGATGCTATTGATGCTTTTGAAGTTCAGTTCATTAACCATCACGCTAATGCTTCAATTACAAAGTCTGGGCTGGTCTTGGATACAACTTATCCATATTTGGGAGCATCTCCTGATGCTGTTCTGAAATGTTCCTGCCACGGAAAGGGTGTGCTGGAAGTGAAATGCCCCTTTTCTATTCGTCATCTTCATCCCTGTCTTGCATCTGCTGACTCATTCTATCTATCCCCCCACACTTCCAGCCAACATGAATGCGCCCCCTCTCTTTCCAGAAGACACAACTATTACTATCAGATTCTAGGCCAGATGGAGATATGCAATGCCCAATTTGGCTGCTTTGTTGTGTGGACACCCATTGGCTTGCATGTAGAAACTATCATTCCTGACCATAACTTGTTTAAATTGAATATGCTTCCCAAACTTACCACGTATTTTGAACAAGTTCTTCTTCCAGAGTTGGTCGATCCAAATCAGAAGACAGGTCAAGATGGACAACAGAAGACATATTGTACCTGTGGTAACCCAGAATCCTTTGATGACATGATTGGATGTGATAGTCATAGCTGTAATGTCCAGTGGTTCCACCTCAAGTGTGTAGGTCTTACAGCAAAATCCATTCCAAATGGCAGGTGGCTATGTGAAGAATGCAGCGCATCATGAGCAACTGTCATCAAGAAATGAAGCCCCTGTATTGGACATAATTATTGGAACAGGGGGAATTCAAGTTTTGATTCAAGACAAAATTTCCACTTCTTTATTCTTCTGATATCTACATCAAAAGTATTTGAAGTCAATTTAGCGATGTTGACAAGTTGATACTGATTCGCCTTGAATGAAAACTTGAATTCCCCCTGTTCTAATAATTTTGTCAGGCCCCTACTTTAGCTGAATGGGTGAATGTCGTCCAGTCCTGATACTACACACTAATTCCTAGCCCAAGCCCCTAAGCCCAACCCTGACCCTCAACCCTTGTCACTGACCCCTCCCCTAATCCTAAACTTAGTGTTGACCTTATTTGTGTTCACCATGTTTACAATCCACTCACACAGTTCAGTCTGTTTGTGTACCTGCCTCAGCCAAAATCCTGTTTCAGTTTCTTTTGTGGCCATCTCTTGTGCTGATGAAGGGACATGAAAATTCCTTTCTTTATTCAGGATTAATTAAGAGTTACCGGTACCAAAGTGAAAAGAGAATTTTTATATTGTGGAGGCCTGTGGAGTGAAGATGGTTACTCGTGTTAACTATTACATGATTCATGTGGTACAAACCGTGTTAAAATTGGTCCAGTAGTATTTGAAATATTCAAGGTAGTAGGTGTAGATAAACTAATGTCAATGACTGTACCTCTGGCCAGAGTGATTAAGAAATTGCTTGTAAAATAAAATTGCATAATTTCATACAATTATCTTGCTATTTCATCCTTCTGTACACTGCGCAATGTTGTCGGCTGAGGGGGAAGACGCTGATTTGGTATGTAGTCAGGGTGATTAGGGTCACTGCTCTTCAATCCTGCAATTAATGGTTTTAGTCCATCCGTTCTAAATAAATATGATCCTTCCTCCATACAGTTGCCTACTATCCTTCTGAATGTTCTGCTATAAATCTTGGAGGTCCTCCATGACCATGTGCAAATGAAGAAACTTACCAGTAGCCTACTAGAGTACTACTAGGCTAGGTCTATGACCCTGTTGACTATTCCAAGAAAATCCTTCATCAGTGGTACAATTTCCACCAAGATTTATAATTCAAGAGTTGACAAACATTAGTTATAACACTTAGGCCTACCTGTTATGAAATGTTGTGAACACATAAAATGATGTTTATGACAAATTCAGAATTCGCAACCATCGCCGACGTCTATCCGAATCTTTCGATTCAGCCGGAAAACGAAAAAACTTCAGGTTATTCTGGGATTCCCAGAATGTCTTCGTCTTACAGAAAAAGTGTCTTCTGCATGGTTGTTTGTTCTCGTTTCGCAACCTCTTTGTTCTCATTTCGTTGTCTTTGTTCTCGTTTCGACGTCTCTTTTTTGCACTTATAACCGCCCATAATCCAGACGATACAGAATACTTAAGGCATGGACGGGGAAGAGGATGAGTGCTGGCCAACTTCTGGAGATCTGGAAACTTTCTTCTCAGCATCAACACATAAATTATCCTTGATGATAATTCCCTGAGAAGAGCCATCCTGTTTGTTCTCGTACGTTTCCTTCATTTGACCAACCTGACCATCACCATGATTCTGATCTTGGGCATGACCATGACCTTGACCACGACCACAATCCTGATCATGATCCTGGCCTAAACCACCACCCTGATGTAAATTCTCAATTTCTCTCATTTTCTCAACAAGTTCAGCAATGGACCAGAATCCTTTGTGTTGTCTCCAAACCGTTCTCATCGTTGAGAGGGTCTCAGGAGCAACACGATTCCAACATGTCGAGCCGCTGTAACCACTGACCAATTTCAGTCCGCTATTTCGACCAAGCTCCACTTTTCGAACAGCTGGAAAAACATCATTAAACTGTCCACTAGATAATATCCATTCACCTTTTGGCTGTGCTGAGTGCTCACTGCTACTAGGCCCATTAACACTATTTGACCTACATGAACCTAATCCAATCATATGCCTACCATCCGTATCCCCACACCCAAGCCTGCTGGATCTAGGCATAATAGGTCGATAACAATCAGTAGGCCTACCATCTTCAGCATCAACATTTGCTTACTGGCAACCACAACATCGTGTTCTGCGTTTTCACCCTCAGACCTACCAGAGGACCTGGGACCTTATTCACAAAGCTCCCGTAACTTTAAAGACACGCAAATCCTTTGTCAGGCTGATAGTGAACATAGGTTATCCGCAAAAGGACAATAGTTTGCGCACTCCCGTAAGTTACGAGAGCTTCGTGAATAGGGTCCCAGGACCTAGGCCTATTCCTCAATTCCTTGTTCATGCTGCTCTTTTCAGACTTTTCAATACCACCAACTCCATCGAAAAAAAAACAGATCAACCATTCTCCACCCAATATCCTCTCCACTTTCCATCCTGGTGACCACTCCTTTCAGCATCAGTTTCAGTGTCTGTATCCGTATCAGCATCACTCTTACTGCCAGCAGGTCCCGAACCTTTCTTGCCCCTCGTTTTATTTTCAATTTTATTTTTCTGAGACATCATGCATGCATGCTTGCTGACTGACATAGCATTTCCTAAATCATTGAAGGCCTAATCACGGCTTGATTTATCAATCCTCAGCCTTCGAAAAAACTTCGAAATTGCGGAAAAAGTGCTTTTTAAACTACATTTATCATTTGGCAGTATACCGGGATTCGAACCCACGCCTCCACATAAGGCAACACCGCCAGCATTGAGGGAAAGGGTGCACACCACTGTGCTAAATCCCCATCTTCAATAGCCAGCTTAATGCATGGAATCCCTCAATACCCTGGGGAAGCGCGGACCCGTGGTGACACCTTATTATTGACCAACTAACGAATTTTATGTCTTATCACATTCATGAGCGGCCACAGGCCTTTTTCACTTGAGGTTTGGACGAACTAGCAATCTTCGAGTGTCGCGTTATAAACAGAAATCATCATAGGTCTGCTATGTTGGTCAGTATGCCTATCGACAGAAGCGGGATTCGAACCCACGCCTCCACATAAGGCAACATCGCCAGCATTGAGGGAAAGCGTGCACACCACTGTGCTAAATCTTCAAAAAAGATGGTTCAATAGCCAGCTTAAAGGAACATTACCATAGCCAGCGTTGTCGCTAAGGATTTGGCCAGACGGGTATCGTTAATCAACAGGCGGTACTTTTTTTGGTTCAGCTATTTTTTTCAGCCGGGTAGACAGATGTTATCAGCCGGGTATTTTACCCGGCTCCCGGCTGTTAACGACAACACTGATAGCGTTTAAACGTTACCTACGTACATTCTGCATGGTTCATTTGTAGTGATAACACAAAGAACAAGACAATTACCCAACACACCACTGAAAAATTTGATTTTGAATAAGGTTGTTTTCCTCGAGTTGGGGCAGCCATTCTCCTGGCAGCAGACGCTTTTTTCCAGGCCTCGCAATAAATCGCGCGACATTATGACGTAGCACCGGATCACCGCCGTGTCATGACCATAGTCACGTCACGTCGTTAGAGCATTGGACGTGGTGAAGCGAAGTAGAAATGGCGACAAATATCGCTTGTGCAGTAACCATTTCAGTGACGAAAGCTACGTGAGGGACCTGCAGGCAGAACAAATTGGAGACACAGTAAAAAAAGCTGAAATCGGATGCCATTTCTACCATTTTTTTGCACAAATCTGAGGTTAAAGGCCGATGAGTGACGTCGTGGTGTCACCGTGGCGTAAACAAGTGAGCCGGAGCTACGTCATATCGCATTACGCAATGGCTGCCTCCAGCGGCGCTAAACCTGAGGTACAAATTAGCCAACATTAATGTTAGCTAAAGTAAGAAAGGTGGTTCAACTGCAAAATTTGTTATAATGAAGTTTATTGAAAGGATCGGGCTACATCAATTTGCTAATGATAATGTCCCTTTAATGCATGGAATAGGGATTCCATGCATTAAGCTGGCTATTGACTTTGCCTGGCCATGCATTAAGCTGGTATTGTATTGAATTTCATTTTCCGTCAGGGCTGACGCTATAGCATTATTGGCCCTGGTAAGTACGGAGGAGGCCGTCACAAGCTACTCATGTTCCTTACTTGGATGGGGTATTTTACGTGCCCTTGCAAAACAAAGTACAAGGCATCACGGCTTACTGTCCAATGCGACGGACGTGAACAGCCGGGAATGAAATCCCATATGGCCCGGGCTGGATTCGAACCCGGGACCTGCCGCTTGCTAAGCGGACGTGATAACCACTAGGTTACGTAGGCTTCTAGAATACGGGTCAAAGGACGCCTTTAGGTACCTTCCTTTAAGCCCCAGTCACATATCCACTCCGGGGCCCGTACGGCGAGTAAAAACAGACATGTTGGCCAATTTCTACGGTGCCCAGTTTGATCCAGCCTACTTTCCGCCTATCTATTGAGGCGATTTCGGCATGATTCATCTTAGATCCGAGTTTCAGTCTCTAAAATCCGCAGCAAGCCGCTGGGTGGGGAAAATCGTACGGGGCCCGGTGCATTTGTGACCTAGGTTTTAGCAAAGGTTGGGGCGTTTCAAGAACCTTCCTTCATTACAATGCCAAAAGAGGAATGAATCTGTATCGGAAACAGGTTAAAGTCAAAATCACCGTTTATTCTCGATGGATCAAGTAAATGATTCTATAAGCAGTCTTTTCTAGAGTTTCAGATTGTAAAGTTCCACTTGAAAAAGACCCCGGTTGGGGTCGAAAATTCGTGAATTCTGGAGATTGACATCTTGCTTATTATAACTTACAAGCGTCACTTCTTACCTAATCAAGGTTGAATCTGCAGGGAGAATACATGTACTTGTTTGAGTACTTCTAATTTAGTCCTCCCGGTTTGCCATATATGGTCATCACGCTTCACGTGAAAGACGTGCACACGAAGTACTAGGTTCAAACAGTCGTGTTGATATGCGTATTTGTACAGTGTACATGTATTTCAAATTAATGATAATGTTAACAGATAATATGGTTTGTCGATTGGATAAAACTTCCTCAGTTTTCCGCGTGTTAAAATTTTTGGCATCTGTGCTAATCGAATGGTATTTTCGTGCCAATATTGGAAGATTGTGGAAAGTGAGATTCACGTGAAGCAAAATGGTAGGCTCCATTCTTTGACTCTTCCTTTGGTTGCAACCAAACACACATGTTGCTGGTGTCGAGTAAACGTCACCAAGATGGGAAAACCATGTTCTTTCTATTGGCCTATACGGAAGAATCTACAATGTATAACGGAGGCTAACTTCTGCACATAAGTGTAATTTTACGTTCGAGGTAAAAGGAACGGTCACTAGGTCTATAGTGCTGCGCCCTATGTCCATAGTTGGATGGTCACGAAGTCTATCACCAAAACTTCTCTTGCCATTAGCTATGGGGGAATGATTCTACAACGTGTAACATAACCTAACCTCTGCACATTATCTTGATTCTAGGTTTGGGGTAAACGAACCGTCACTTGTACGACGCTGCTCTGCCTGTTGCTGTCCCTCATGCCGTATATCACCGGACTGTCTGATACGACAGCGCGGCCACATCTCCCCCATGGTTGTACACCAATGAACGTGCCCGGCGGGAAGAAGATTGAGTGTTTAAATGCAGCTTTCAAAGACGTCATCTCCGCCTGTGCTGTACTGGGCGACGCACTTGTCGAAATCGTCATCGAAGGATCAGGGGCGTCGGAGCAGGGGGGGCTGGGGGGGCTATAGCCCCCTCACTTTTTTGCTGAAAATGTTGTTTTTAACATCGGGTCACAGAGCAAACGCACGTCAAATAAAAATCGCCCCAAAATATGGTATTGTAGATGCTATAATCTGCTGTCAGATGCCAGGAAATCGCATCTAAGGGTGTTTCATCGTAAAATTTTTCTGGGGGAGGACCCCCAGACCCCCCGCCCGCTGCGGCTTCGCGCCTTCGGCGCTGGTGTCATGCACCTTTCTTTGTCGCGTGAGGCTCCCCCAGTTCCATTGCAAATTTCAGCCCCCCCCCGGACGACATCCATAGGCAAAACGCTCCGACGCCCCTGAGGATGCTCGCCAAAACAAGCAGTCGAACTGACCTCGTCCACTTTCAACAGCTCGAAGTTAAGAGAAGTGCGAATCGTTAATTGCAACGTTCATCACCTTGTGGACGATGCAATGAAGAAGCTGGTTAACCTACGTGTGCTTAACTTGACTTCTAATGAAATCTCCCGACTTACATCGAAGTCTTTTACCGGCCTATCCATGCTCGAAAACCTCTATGTACGGAAAAATAGGGTAGTCGACATCGAGTGTGACACATTCGCTGGATTGCAGCAGCTTTCAAGCCTGTATTTAGGGCAGAACCGAATCTCAGTGATATGCCCTAAAACATTCACTGGGCTCGTCAACCTTAAGGAGCTTTCACTGGAAGACAATTCGATTGAAAGACTCACTAATGGATCACTACAACCCCTCAAAAAACTTCAAATCCTTGAACTGACATCAAATAGAATTTCTCACATCGATGAAAGTACATTTCATGGGAATCGAAAATTAGAAGAACTGCAGCTGAAAAATAACAGAATGATGTTTGGGTCCAACGATGTTTCGGTGAGGATGTTAGAATATTTGACTCGACTGAGGAAGCTAGCTCTTAGCTCGAATCCCTTATTTAAATCAGGCAGTTATCCAGACGTATTTCTGAAGGACCAGGCCAATTCCCTTACTCATCTAGATCTTTCTGGAACCTATTTTAGTAATCAGCACTTTGCTATGTTGAGGAATCTTAAGAGTCTGAAATATTTGAGTCTCGTCTACAACGTTATCGGTTTCATTCAGGAATCTTCACTCCCGAAACCTGCCAGCTTGTCTGACGTTCGTCTCAACGAAAACGAAAATTTGTATGTTGACGAAAACGCCTTTGAAGGTTTGAAAACCGTTCATTTCAAACTGAATCCCTTTGACTGCAGCTGCTGTCTTAGGGGATTCTCACGTTGGTTAAGAACTCCCAAGGGTTCCGTGGTGTCTGACCGCACGACGCTCAAGTGCGGAGGCCCTGTTGGCATGTTTGGTACGAACGTGATGGACTATGATCCATATTGGTGGTCATGTAGCCCGTATGTTCCACTGGTTGGGTTAGTGTTTGTCATCGCCTTCGGTCTTCTTGTGGCACTCGTTGCGCTGCTCGTGTATTGTAATCTTGTGAACATAAAACATTGCCTTTTGGAAAGAAGGGAAGCGTCGAAGGTCTCAGACGAAGAGCGAGTCCTGCAAACAACGAGCAGTGAGTCAGCCCCTCTTCTAAACAGCGCGATGTCCAGGAATTCGCTTCCGCAAGGGAAAACCGGTGCCTATATCCTCTACGATATGTACGAGACGCAAGTCCTGGACTGGGTGAATAAATATATCGAAGACCAACTATTCAATCATCCGATGAGAATCACATTGCAGTGGTCGGCAGGTCCAGAACTCATACCCCTTTGGAAACAACTCAAGGACTTCAGCTTTCAAGTCAGCTACTTTCTGGTCATTGTGACTGAGGAGTTTTTGAAGAAGCACTGGCCGGACATCGCCGAGAAGAGTGGCGTGGAGAACATTATGAAGTGTGTCTTGGTGCTTCACGGGAAGAAGATAAGTGACTTGCCCAAGGAGATAAGGAGGTTGAAATGTCCTAGCTTTGAGTGGCCTCAATATGGGAACGGAGCTCAAAGAAAGAGGCATCGATTCTGGAAACAGATACGTCTGGCTCTAAAGGGTTGAAATGATGTGGAACGTTCATGATTGCAGCCGGCCTTGGGTTATATCCATCGGGGTAGTGATTTTTTAAATAGTATGGGAACAGCGTACGCAAGAAATATACGAGAAAAAATGTATTCATTTTAATAACTGTCGTATTTGGGTAATTGCAAATGCAACATATGATACGCAATTTCACTTTTGCCCCTGTGATACACGTAGATGATGACGGCACTGGGGTTGCCAAGTGATTTGTCTAGTCACGGTCTGTGAAAACATGTTTCAAAATAGAACTTTATACTGTATGTAGATAACTTTATAAAATAGAACTTTACCCGAGAAATTTCGTACTGGATCTCTTCGACTTGATACATGTAAATTCTTTGTATGGCATTCGTAAGAAGGTCTTCATAATACACCACACAAAGTTTTTTGGTACGCCTTCTTTATTACTTCTATGCCCACAACGTTTCTACCAGTGTTCCCTGGTCGTCTTCAGGTGGCTGAATGACACAAATGTATTACACAGGACAGTCCTGTGTCGTGAGTACTGGCCATAATGGGGAACCGGAGTGCCCGAAGGAGGCGCAGGGAAAAACTCAGTTTTTACTCAAAAACGCATGCGCCGCGACGTTGAAAACCTCTTTGACGTCGCACGGAGGCGCTGGGGAACAACTCAGTTTTTACTCAAAAACGCATGCGCCGCGGCGTTAAAAACCTCTTTGACGTCCCACGTCGTTCCGTCGTGCGTCATTCAGAATCAGTGACGTTGGTCTTCGATCTGTTGTTTTACGCTAAAATAGTCAATTTTATTGATAAAATTCGACATGTTCCCGCTTGAATTTTCGTTTGAAAACATTCAGATACATTGAGTCAGTTCTATACTTGATGTTAAACGTGTAAAATTCGAAATTTAATGGACTATTTCGGGTATTAGGGCTGGAAATAGGGTGTAGTTTCCAGAATTAAATGGCAAATGACGTTAGCCTCACTTTCGACGTCATATTTTAGACTGAGTTGTTCATCAGCGCCATGTCGTGGATTAGTTCCTCCGGTTCCTCATTTCGCAGCTAATGGGTAAGAACCGATAGGAAGTCAATAGAAAACAATTTCATCCTGTACAAGGAAAAACCAATTGAATCACTTGAAAATACTGGAGGTACTGGATGACCCTGAATCACGTGCGTCAACTGCATTGATTAGTACAACAATTCTTGAAAAAGGCAAGTATAAATAGCAAATAATTTTTCTCACAAACAACATGTTATTTGTTATTGGAAATTACGATACTATCAAGGTTACAGATCATTCACCTTTCACAACCAAATACATTTCCACTGATCGTAATTGTCTCTATTCCAATATAGTTATTCCTGATTGCCAATAGGACAATAGGTGGAGATACACTCCAATATCAATTAAAATTACCTACAGTGTATACAGGCCTTCACCGTCCATGCTTCACCGACCCCCCCTTATTGAAAGTTACCCGAGAGCACCGCGTTCTAATGGACATTGACTCTGCCGCATTTAAAGCCTCAGTAGTGAGTTCGTCCAAGCAGATGGAGTCAATCGTCGACGTCAATTGTCTCGCGAGTGCGTATAATTTGGAACTAACCAGCGTGATGAACGTACATGCTCCGATCAAAACGAAGACTTTGATTGACAAACCACGAGCAGAGTGGTTCTCTGCAGAACTTTTGTCCGAGCGACGCTCACTGAGAAAGCTTGAACGTCAATGGTTGGACTCCAAACTGGAGATTCATCGACAACTGTTCATAGCCGCTCGGACGAAGTATAACAAACTTCTTGAGGACGCAAAAGCATCTTTTCATCGCGGCCGAATCGAGGCGGCTGATACGAAGGAACTTTTCAGCATAGTTGATACGATTTCGGGTTCTAAAAAGACTTCATCCGGCATTCTTCCGAACAAATTGGACATTCCTCAGCTGCCGGAGACCTTTGCGAATTTTTTCGTGGATAAAATTGTTGCAATACGAGCCAAGCTGTTGAGTGGTGACAATGAGGTCACAATGTTTGACGATTCAATTTCACCCCCGTGTGAGCTCGCGACACTGTGTCCCCTGTCTTTGGACGAGGTTATTTCCCTTGTTCGGAGGATGCCGGCAAAGTCATGTGAATTGGATCCAATGCCGACTCGATTTGTCAAGGACTGTTGTGACGAATTAGCGCCCATTTTGTTGCGAATTGCGAATGCGTCATTCGAGTCTGTGTTTTTTTCCAGATGACTGTAAAGCCGCTATCGTCCGGCCCTTGATAAAGAGACTCGGCTTGGATCCAAACACACTAAAAAACTACCGTCCAGTGTCGAATTGTAGTTTTTTAGACAAATTCCTTGAAAAGTGCGGTTTTTCTCGTTTGCACCAGTACCTGTCCTCTAATGGCCTCTATGGCATGTTCCAGTCTGCCTACCGGGAGGGGCACAGCACCGAGACGGCACTCCTTCGAGTCCTGAACGATGTTGTGCTCGCTCTCGATAGGCGGCATGACGTCATTCTGGTGTTGCTAGACCTTTCCGCGGCCTTCGACACCATCGATCATGACATTCTCATGAACAGACTACGAACTCGGTTTGGCATTTGTGACAAGGCCTACGATTGGATTAAAGCGGATTGCTCGCGTGTGTCCAAAGTGAACCAAAAATAATAAAACGTCCCGTTTTATTCGTAACAACAACTGGTAAATGCATTGCGGCGGCCGCTTCGGAAACGGTGCTGTGGAATCTTTGACTCGGGACGAATAGTCCGCTTTAATTCCTTTCTTCGAGGAAGAACTCAGAGAGTGTCAGTGCGGTCGGTGGTGTCGAAGGACCATCCCCATGAATGCGGTGTTCCCCATGGTTCGGTCCTTGGGCCAGTCCTGTTCGCCCTGTACATGACTCCAGTCGAAGACATCATCCACCATGGTCTTAAAGCCGCACACTATGCACCGCTACTCACTCCCCAGTTCGGCCGAAATATTAGTGCAACCTTATCTACAGGCGTGCGTAGTGTATAGAACCATAGAGCCACACATTATAGCATAATCCTGCATCGAGGTTTTGGGAATCCCCTTGGGGAATCCCCAATGCTGTGTGTAGTCTTGTGCAGCCAGCCACACAGTACTGCTACGGTTCCCCAGATTCGAAACAGCGGCTGGGTGACCGAGACTATGCTCGTCGATTATAACCCATCTGTCTATAGTGTCTGGCTTTAATGCAGAATTTCGAGGTAGCCGTGTTGATCAAGAAGATTGAAATCAGGAAAAAGTACATAATAACACCATTTTTTTGTAGATCAACTTGAGTATATTGGGACGAGCTTTCGACACTACCGTGCCTTCATCAGGTCTGACAACAAAGATTAACAAACATCAATATAGCGGGCACAGTGGACAATACAATGATTAAATAATTCTAAACATCTGGCAAGCATACCACTACATCCTGAGTGTGGTGAGCTGGTGTAGTTACAGCAATAAAGAGTCCAAAGGATAAGCCGTGACTTGGAACTGGATAAGCTGACCAACAAAACAGAAAAATCTACTGGTAAATAAACTGTTATGATAATCATCTTACAG
>NMRB01001447.1:99855-110982 GCA_002633025.1 Notospermus geniculatus
GTCAAACGTGGCATCATTCAGACCCTCACCAACAGAGCACTCAACCTATGTTCTCGACCAGAGTATTTAAATGAGGAACTCGATCACATCCGACGTGTGTTCACAGAACTCAATGGATACCCAAAGCAGCTAGTCGAAAGGACCATTCGCAAAACTATGGACCAGCACAGTGCAGCAAGCACCCATACCCTAAACACTAGATCTCCCATCTTGATCAGCATCCCATATGTAGGCAGTGCGTCTCATAAAATCAAACGCCTCATTACCAACCTGGCAAGCGTAGATGTTGTGTTTTCAAAACAGGACACACTGAAGACAGCTCTCAATGCAAATGGAAGGAAGGTTGTCTCATGTAAAAACAAACATGAGGCCAAAGGTGTTGTGTATAAACTAACGTGTTCTTGTGGTGAATGTTATGTTGGTGAAACAAAACGGCCCCTTGGCACAAGGATTTCAGAGCACAAAAAGGACTCTAAATCTGCTGTGCATAAACACTGTGCAAACCTAGGACATTCAATCATCTGGGAGCAGACAGAGATTCTCAATTCCCGGCTGGACAAAGATTACAACAGGAAACTCAGAGAAGCCATCCAAATCAAACGACACCAACCCAGCCTCAACAGGGATACTGGACTATTCATACCTAATGCCTACAATCACATAATTGCCAAACTGGACAATTAGCTGCTACAGCCTGTGATTCCGCAGTTTTTTCCCTTGGACTTTTATCCATAAGTTTGTCTAATGCTTAAAAAAACAGTATGTATTTTGTCTAAATGTTTGCCTATATGCTTAAAGAAACAGTGTGGTATTTATGCTTCCTCTCCTCATGTGCTATTCACTTGTATACAGGACTACGGCCAGGGTACACTGGTTGAAACGTTGTGTTTCTAAAATAAATGTAGATAGAGTAACCAAAGATTTTTCTCATGTTTAGTTTCACCTATCTAAAATGTCACTCAAAGAACGCTTACACCTCACCCATCAAACGCATTATCACCCTATCCAATTTCAAAATAGAGGGGGCACTTACATCTCACTCATCAAACAGGTTACAATGTATTACACTATCACAATCTTACACTATCCATCACAATAAACTTCTTAAGTCATTGATATTCACACAATTAATCCGATACCATTACAAACACAATAAATCAGAACACAATACTGATGCACTGTAAACAAGGGCAGAACATGCGGTGCAACCCACACAACAACACTTGAACCCTTAAACGTAGGCACAACTTTCTTCACCAAATCACTTGTAACGGGCAATTCCACGGCCACAGAAAGTTGTAATACCCTGCATCATGTCAGGCTCTTGTCCTTCTATGCCCCTGGTATGAATTAAGTTCGTTGTGATTCATAATTAGTGCACTATTTGCTAATTAGTTGCGTCACGGACGTGACATCACACATGCTGAGGTCAGCGGCGCCTGGCTGGAAGGAGGAGTTTCAATAGGGCAGCGGCCAATCTGACTACATTCATTGAGAACGTAGACTAACGCAAAACATTCCCCAATGGAGTAGTTGGAACTTCCTAATTTCTCTGGAGATGTGCGTCAGTGGCAGAACTTTTGGGACAAAATTTTATACACATGGTCTTTCCCACGTGAATATGGAGTAGGGTCCTCCTAGATTATCTCCTGCTGATCTCGTCAGTAAAAATCGATTGCACGTTGCTTACTTTTCCTGAAGGTAACGTTGCCAAATTACAAACCAAAAAATGTACAATATTTAAACCCTGTCTACGTCGGCAACTTTTCGAAAACACTTCGTTGCAACGAATCTGCAACCTGTTTGATTTGAGATTGTTGCGGATATTGGACAAGACTTCAGACACTGACTATGGCCACGCATCGTACTCTTCTTGTATTTCGTTCGGTTCATCAACAGGAAAGCTTATCGAATTGCCCATCAGCCCAACAATCACGAGAAGTGGTGGAATGAGGACCAGGGCTTTTATTAACTTTTTCCCTACCTGGGTCATGACTTCCACAATTTTTTCATGGAAGTCAATTTGGGAAGATGCTGGGGTCTTTAGAATTCCAGCAATTCTTTTTCGGGGTCATGACTTCTTGTTATATTTTACTGGGGTCAAATCATTCCTTCGTTTGCTGCTACCGGTGCAGCACTCGACCCCAGGAGTGTGTGGTTGTCATTGGCGAAGGGAATCCCCATAGTTCTATTTTCACCTCCGCTAGCAAGGATTCGGCGTGTTAAAGAAAATTTGGCCACGCACGACTTTCAATATCATGATACCTGCGTCAGCCGGAATCCTACTGGCAGATGGGACTTCCACACTTTCTTTATCAGCGTATCATCGAATTTACCTGCGTTTTTGAGACTTCAGAATTACTTATATTTGCGTCATTTGTGTAGTTTACATGCGTAATAGACGCCATACGCAGGCTTAATAAAAGCCCTGGAGGAACCTGCACGACTAAAAATCCAGATGGCAGCACCAGTACAAAAAGGTCATGTGCAATGCATTTTCAATTAAAAATAAATGCTGTTGATTTTCTTCATAAAACTTATCAAAATAGAATAAAGGACCAATAAAATTACATTTTTGGTGCTATTTTCCCCTGCAGAGTAATTCAGGGATGATATATTCAATAATTATTGACTTGGCAAAAGGATTTCTCATTGCAACCATGGGTCATCTGCCTGCAGGGACCCCTATTGGCAGAGCTTGTTGTGCAGGTTCCTCATTGGAAAAGTCAGAATGTAAACAGCAATATCCACGTTATACCTCAGCTGTCCTCTATCGTAGTAACCTGTCGTTGTTGAATCATTCACAAACATTGCCGAGTTGATAAGAATGTTCTCTGATCACAAACTCGTCGAATGAGTGCGGTGATTTCGACAACGGCAGAAGTTCGGTCATAAGCTACGTCGCCATCAACTAATGCAGCCTGTCATGACAACAAGGACTTATGCCGCCAGTTCCTCTGACGAAGCTGAAACCTTTCAAATATCAGCACTGTTTTATTGCAAATGCATGGCTTCAAGACCAGTTTTGAAATCAAAATTGCGCACTGGTTTTTCCGAAGCAAATAAAATGAAGTGTCTTGAGACTGTAAACAGTGAAAGAGCTATAAAAATTCACAAGTAATACGTATTGTTATTTTTATTTGTATTACAGACATATCTCATTTGTGAGAAATGCCATCAATTCTACAGATATGAAGTGTCGTGGATAACGTATCGTAAACTGACACATAAAAGAGAGGTCAAGAAGTCAAACGATAACGTAAACGTTAACGACAACGTTATGTTTGTACCGAAAATGCAATATAAAATCTGATGAATGTGTAACATGAAAAATAACGTTGTCATAAAATTTAAGTTTATCCTCGGATCTCTTAACCTCCCTGTTATCTCGCGAATCCAGTGGAAGGAACTGGGCAAGGGGATATTTTGTTTGTTGGGTGTGTTGTTGGTGATGGGGCCACTGGGCTGTTTCCCTGGCTTCAGTGGACACGTTGGTGTCCCTGAAGCCAGGGAAACAGTTAGTAGTCTACGTCATTATTGCTTTTATATGGGTAAAACCAGTTACTGCTATTGTTACGGCAGTTTTGATACATTTGCCATCAGGATTAGGATTAGGCCCAGGCCCAGAGTGAAAATACTGACTGCTGTACCCATGTCGTGATTCTCGATTATTCTGTGCCTTAATTGAATGATTTATTTCGCATATGGTAGCAATTGCAACATCTCGAAAAATAACTTAATGAAGAGAAAAAAGAATAAAATACAAAAGGTGATAAAAGAAGAAGAAAAGACGAAAAGGGGAAAAAAGCAGTGGACGGGATTCGAACCCGGGGCGCTGGGTTGTAAAGCAACGCCGATCATTCCGCCGCCGTCAACCAACAAGACGTGCAACGCCACGAAGACGTGCAACAGCAGTGACGTGCGCTACACTTCAACGGCAACGCACGGTAGCGTTGCTATGATGCGCTTTGGGTAAATCTGTGACGTCATCGTGACGTCATCAAATCATAAGTTTGAAATTAAATCTAAATTTACAAACAAACTGCTGAGCGAAGTGACTTATTGCGCCATCGATACATCATTTCCAGTGCTCCTTAACTTTCATGCGAAGTTTGAGCGCTTAACAATGCCGTATTGTGTGTTTTTGGCACGCTGTTTGCCAGAAGCCGGATTTCTTACCTGAGGGAAAATTCAGAATTGGACCGCCTGTGACGTCAGAAGCTTCACTATCTGGCCGCTGCGCGGCGTTCTGGGTCCTTTGCGTCCAGTCTTACGAAATCGAAGCGCTAGCCGGGCATGTCCGCACAGAGAAATTGCTGGCAAAGAATTATATACCTAAAATCTATCTTTGATCTCATTTTGGGTGAGTTCTTAATCAAAGAGCATACGGATTGTTGAGTTCCCAGGCATCCATCTTGGTCACCTCGGCTTCGTAAGTCCTGAGTTAAAAAGTCGGGAATCTTGAGATAATAATTGGGGAATCCCGAGATAATAATTCGGTAAACCTGAGATAGAGTATTTAAGTCGGGGTTCTTTAGATAATGAATCGGGAATCCCGAGATAGGGGTCAAAACAAATAATACAATGTCCTACACTGGCCAACGAACTGATTAAAGCGACCCCTTGTACTCGCATTGTTTCGATATCTGGTAAACTTCGTTTTCCTGTGCGCACTCATAATGCATGCGGCAATAATCACTCCTCAATATGTGAATAAAACAATCAAATAAACAAGAAAGGGACATCTGAGCGATGCCAATGGTGTCCGATGTTTACTGTAGATGCAGGTATAAAGTGTAAAACATTACATGTAGCTGCTCGCTAATTGTTGAAGATATGAACCAATTCCGGTAGGGCCTAACTGAGCTGTTTTATATTGACCGTGACCTCTGACCTTCAAGGCCATTACATAATCAGGAACAGCATCCTCAGCATGACCTAAGTATCATGTACCAGGTTGACTTCTCGACTTATCGTCATGAACATATTTCTGTATCGGGACTGTTTAAGCTTGGCCTTGACATCCCAATGAAAGATTATCCTCAACAGTATTGTGTTTCAGGTCACCAGCAAGTTGTGTGTCGACATTATTGACTATTCCAATATTACAGCTATATTTGACCGTGACCTTGACCTCTGATCTGACCCCCCATTGCGTAAATGAAAGAATCATCCTGGATAATCAAGGTAGGCCTATATGACTTGGATCCATGATGCTCACTGCCATACTAGTTCAGTTTCGATTTGACCTTGACCTTGACCTCAAACAATCAAGGTCATTGCATAATCAGAAAGAGCATGAGCGATAACCCTTAGGGGTGAAGGTCTACGCTTCTTCCTACACCAGCTGTCGAGTTGTTTCAGATTATCAAATTTACATATCAAATATCACCATGATATCACTAAATATCATGTGATCTGCAAACATCAGGTGGACAATTTTAGTAACAATGGCATCCTTGTATGACCTACGATGCGGTAAGGCAAGGTTGTAGTCGCTAACGGCACAAGATCCTGAGATATCTCAAACTATCTTGATACATCATATCAATGTGGTACTGATCGACCCCGGAGATGGAAGGTGCCGGGATCGATAATCATGTGGATGGAACTTAATAGAACTGTTACTGGCATAGGAGCCAAGTATCAGCGCTTAACAGAACGGGACATGCAAAATATCAACATATCAAAATATCAACATTCGATATACCAATATCACCATGACCCACATGTCTGAGACATGTAACAATGAGTTCATCGTGTAGCCAGGATCAAGTTACGTGGGGTGACTTATTTTCACGGCTGTAGCTGTTGCAGCAGCGGGTTACGGGGGGGGGACAGACACACAGACGGAAAGACAGACACCACAACCAACTACTGCTCTAAAACTCCCACTTACCTGTCCCATTCTTGAACTCGGAAAAAATACCAAATCCTAAGCTGAAGATATCGCACGCTGTTGTTCTTTGCCAGGCTCGGGAGTAGGACAAGTAAATGGACAGGACGTTACTCTTTCTGACCATACCCCCATCCCATTATCTTCACCTTAGGATTTAGTCATTTTTTTCCAAGTTCAGGAATGGGACAGGTGAGTGGGAGTTGAGAATATGGTTTCCCACCTTGATGATTGGAACCATAATTACATCAATAGGGCCTACTCACTTGCATTGGCCAATGACTACTGAACTGAAAAGTATGCTCAGCATTTCTTTTCGGAGGCGCTTACACGCTAACAAGTGTAAGTACGAATTGAAACAATAATTCATATTTTCAAAGATCATAGACAAACTCAGAACAGTACGCAGTATTTGATGAGTATCATCGGTGACGTTTCCTTCAAACGGCAAAAATAAGAGAGTTTCGATTTTGCTGAGAATCTGCAATACGATAAATGCAGTCGTGATTAAAATTGCTGCTGACGTAATCGAGGAGTCGTCCAATGAGGTCGTTCTCTTCAGTGATTTGTTTCTTTGACTTCGTTTCACCGCTACGATGATACCCGTGTTGAAGATTAAAAGTAAGACGATCGGGACATAGACGGACAGCGAATCCAGGAGAATCTCCGAAATGTCATCCCATGGTTCACTAAAGTGATACGGGCAAAACCAGTGTTTATATTTCTCTTGGAAAGTACGGAGTATAAGGTTTGCTAGGGCATGAGGAACACCGAGGAAAGGAATGATTGCAGCAGCGATCTTGGCCTTGTGCATAGTGCATATACTGGCTGCTTGTAAAGGCCAAGTTAAGGCAACAAAACGATCGAATGTCATGACGACCAGTGACATGGGGGAAAGTACTAAGACTACTTCGAGACTTGCCAGGTAGTACACGCAAAATCCATGTTTGATTTTGGTGTTTTTGAAGAGCTGTGGTGCAATTACGAGAAGATATCGAAGAATAATCCTAACATAGATGTACACACTGTCAAATACGGCCACGCAGCGCATGTAAAAACAGGTCGTACTCTTCTGGTACTTTTTTTGGTTCATTACAAGAAAGCTGAGCGAATTGCCGATCAGCCCAACAATCATGAGAACTGGTGGGATTAGAACAGTCAGAATGTAAACAACGAAATCGAGGCTGTCCCTCAGCGGGCCTCCTTGGTAGTAACCCGTCGTTGTTGAATCAATTGCTAACATTGTTGGGCAGATAAGACGCCTTCTTTGAACTCGCAATTTTCAAATACACAGTTTGTTTTGATACGCTGTATTTCAGGATGAACAAACAGACGGTCCCTTAAAAATCGGTAGGTCGGTATGGTCATCGTAGAATCATTTTTAGAATTCGTTGATAAGGACAGTTCCAGTAACCAAAACAAGCCACTAGTTTGGAATTTGATTTTAACTGCGCCATAGCATGAAGGGCCAACATATCTGCAACATAATTTTCCTGGCATTTTATACGAGATTCTGCACTTTCCCGCTTCAAGATGAGATTATCGCGCCGGTACACCCAATCGTACCAGGAAACGCAATATTTTCTTTTTCGGTCCGAACCTCCTCAGATGCGGGAACCCGCTGCGGCAGCCGCACTGTTTTGTTGTGAACCGCCTTCACTGCTGACACCACACAGTTCAGATCATGTGGAGCTGTGTTACCAATACAACAAAAAGCAGCAGACTCGAACCCAAGTGCCCAGGTTTCTACCTATTTGTCCACATATATGTGAGACGAAAACCGTTGAAAGATAAATGGACGGGTTCGGGGCTACTTGTAAATGAAGCTATATGTATGACCTCGATGCCGATTGGCAGCGATCGGTGCAAAGTATCTGGTCACGTGCCTGGAATTGACCGATCAACGCTAAGTTACATGGTTTCTCTATTTATCATAGTTAATGTATGGGAAAAGGCACTTAAATATTCTATTTGACATAGAAATATTGAGAGAAGAATAATTGTTAAGTTTTGAGAAAGTGTGGTAGTGACCAAATGCCAACCCTGTGATCCACTGGTGTACATGTAATTGCACCACTATGCCCAGAGATTACTTACGCTCGGCCGAGGTTGGATGTCGCTCCACTAATCTCTGGAGACTGCTACGGACTACTTATGGTTTTCCAAGGCAAGTATGTTACACACAGAGCATGGATATTATGTATACTAATTTTTGACCGTTTCACCTCAAGTTTATATGGTGCGCCAAGTAGATGCCGTGTGAAATAACCGCTAATATATGTTTAATAGTCCTACCCACAAATCCTGAAAATACCATAATAATAAATAATAATAATGTGAGTTCTTATGTAGCGCATTTCCAGTTGAACTGCTCAATGCGCTTTACATTAACTTTAACGCTTTACATTTACACTATATCATGGTCAACCCACAACGATAACTTAATAGTTTGAAGTATTAGGTTAGGGTTATGCTGTGTCCGAACCGTTCTTTCCAACGAAGGTCTGGGACCAATCTATGAGTCCAGGCATCCCGCCATTTCTAATGGTAAATGCATTGGCCATACATTACAGGTGCGTGGCAATCTGGGATATACGAATGATTCAACATGTCTAACTGTCGATAGAAGGGCATTTTTGAAACGGAATGCTGCACAAATGCAAACTCTTCTGTTTAGCGAATGCGGTGAACATAGCCCGTTCATCCGTAAATCCGACCATGTGTTCTAATTGCCTATACCTCTAAATTCACTTTTCCTTCCTGAATTCAGCCAAAAGATTTGACAAAATCGGAAGCATGGCTGTGGTGATATTCCAATACACGAGACTTTAGCCTTGACATTTTGTGTGTTGATAAACTGCGTTGCCAACAAAGCCAAAAAAAGGGTCCACCACCGGTTCCTCTCGCGATGCTGACGAACGTTGGACCGATCCATCCTTTAAAACGGCAGCATTGCTTTGTTACGAAGTGCACGGCTGGAACGTGTCTTTTAGAATAATCTTTATACATTGAAATTTGCACACTTCGTCCGATTTCTTCGACGTTGCAGCTGTGGCATTGAATCCATCGCGTCAATAAAAATCGATATCACGTTGCTTACCTTTGCTGAAGGTAACGTTGCCAAACATAAGAGCCAATCTTTACTTGGAGTGTAAACTATGGAATTACAGTGATAAAATGTCGGCGGGGTCATTTAACATCAATAACTGAACCCTACCTTGCAAAGAAGCGTTCATGTTTACGTCAGAGTGGTATCAATATCAATCGATCAGATTCCTAAAAGTACTTACCTCTTTCCCAGTTGACTTTAAACAAGAATATATAAGTACCAAGAATGTATAACTAGTAAGAAAGTAAAAGGGTGAGCATTAAGTTACTTTTTCTGATAAGAGAGGGCGTACGGTAATTATAGGCCTTCTAATTAAATAACCTATGTTTAGATTTGACGGTTGTTGACTGAACTATATTATATAGAATATCATCAATATTCTTATGTAAAGTTACAGACAAATTATTAGCATAATTTTTTTTATTTTGGTGAAACCATGGATTTGTTGTATAGGTCAGAGTGTCCAACTCTGAGATCAATTACGATATCAATTTGTCAAATGGTGTACTTAAAAATGCTTTGTAGCTCGGTTATTTCTGAGTGAATATAACTGGGAATGGTGTCATTTTGTTTGTAATGATCTTCTCTAAACAATAATCCTTCACAAGGTAAGATCCATTCGGTTACAGGGCCACCGGAGACTATTAACTAAACTCACTATTCGGCACGGGGTCGTCCCTATGTGTCCCGGGTTCTATGCGTCCCGGGTCCTTTCCGTCCCGGGTTCTATGCGTCCCTAAAGACAGTTATTTTTACAGAGGGTTCTATGTGTCCCTAAAGGAGTTATTTGTATGCAGGGTTCTATGTGTCCCGGGTTCTATGTGTCCCCGGCTCCATGGGATGTGTCTGCCTCAGTTATGATTAGCCTTATGATCACCATTTTATTCTCAAGTGGAGTCGACAAACTCATATTTTAATCATCATGAATAAAAAATAAAATAGCGAAAATAAAAATAATCAGCGTTAGCATAAGAAGAGCTTAGAACACAAAGGGCACATGTCAATTTTTTGCACTATTCAGTGTGATATATCAGCAGAAAGCCTGAAGAGCCCTCTATTGCCTATTGACGTGGAATTATCCCTCTATTAGCATTCCAAAGAGCAGAAAATAAGGTTTTAAAAAATTTAGGGCACAAAGGGCACAAGTCAGCACCATCGTCAAAAGGGCCGCCAACCTTTTATCTACGCCACTATTCATGGTATTTGATGTTTTTTTATCTTCTGGGATCCACGAACTGCTGTTCTCTCATTCAAATGTCGTATTTATGTTAAAGCGATTCGACAGCGAAAAATTTGATTTAGAAATAGAATTTGAAAGGGGACGAATTTTCAGGAAAAAAATGTAAACAAACTTCTCCAGAATGTCAACAAAGAATGCATTTTGATTGGCTGAATTTTGTGTTTACAAACACCAGCCAAATGTAAACAAAATCCGCCATCGATTCGCTTTAATATTTAGGCTGTAATTTGAAATCAAAAATCATTTTGTGCACAAAGGGCACAACGCACATGAAATCTTTTGATCCACAATTCTCAAAAGTTAAAAACTGCACATATGTGCTTTGTCCTCTAAGCTCTTCATAAGTGAACAATATTTGTGAGCATTAGGAGGCTTCCAAATTTCCACATTTAATGATGTTTCCACCGTTATAATATGTATCAAAATTCATAATAATTTTGTCCATTGACTCTTTACCAGTTTTTTTTCTTCAGCACGTGACGGTATCTCCGGCATTTTGGAAGATTTAAAATTAATTTTACAAAAAAAAACACGTAATTGTTGGTATGTAGCCTATTGAACATGAGTAATTTGTGGGTGGACGGGCCGTGAAACTTTTGCTTTCCATCGTAGAAGTTCAACAAATTAATGCTAACGCATATTCATTTTAGTTAATTCGTACTTCATCAATGATGACTAAAATATGATTTCGTCGACTCCACTTGAGAATAATCATAAGGCCAATCATAACTGAGACAGACACATGGTAACGGGGACACATAGAACCCGGGACACATAGAACCCTGCATGCAAGTAACTCCTTTAGGGACGCATAGAACCCGGGACACAAAGAACCCGGGACGCATAGAACCCGGGACGCAAAGGACCCGGGACGCATAGAAC
>NMRB01001447.1:112650-131402 GCA_002633025.1 Notospermus geniculatus
CACACATGTTAAGGCAAACAAACACTTTAACCCTCTAGGTCCATAACAGACTGGTTGAGCTGAAGTTTGTGTTCAAAGGAATGGGGGGGGGGGGGATGTCAAAGGACACTGGGATTAGGTTGGGACAGGATTAAGCACCCGAATGTTAAACCAATAAATAAAAATTTTGTTAAGCCTAGGTCACACTGTGGCGACTTAGGCGGGCGAATCACCGCGATCTAAAACGAAATGGTCGATGGACCATGAACATACCNATACCCTGGGTGTACTTTCGGTAGCCGAACATACACTCAACAAGTACCGCTAGTGAAACCGCAAGATTCCGCGGGATTTCTAAATAGGACTCGTTCCTAGGCACAGATTGCGGAAGCTGGGTGATGTTCGACCACCGAAAGTACACCCAGGGTATTGTTTTAGTGAAGACTGAGATCCTGGGTAATCTTTGTATATACCCAGGACGACATTTACCCTTTCAGCGTCAGTGTGTGGTTTTGTGCGTGTGTCAGTCAATCTCTGGGAGTGGACAACCTGGAAAAAAAGACAATTTAAATGAGTTCATTCAATATCATTGAATGACTTCCTGAGCAAAATGCTGGGATATGTCTTGAAAAGAACAAGTGTCTTAATGCTTCAGGGTTGCAGCGAGACCAAAAGTAGTGTACCGGTACAAACAATTGCAGGCCAAGCTAGGCTAGGCCTTTTGCTTCACTACACTAGGATAGACCTAGGCCTAAGCTAGCTAGCTCATGAGCTAGGCCCGTAGGCCTAGGCCTAGCCTTTTATGTACTACCGGTAGGCCTAGGCCTACGCTACACTACAGTCAGTAGGCCTAGGTCTAGGTAGGACATGCAGGACTAGGACTAGGTGACAAGGTCAAGTTTACCGGTGTAAAAGAAATCTAAGTCCCCTAGTAATCAGAGTCCTATACCTTTTATATAGGATTGGTAACCCAGGAACGGAAGTCCGGCTAGGACAATGGTTCCTAAGGAATGGGGACCCGGAGGTAGGCCTAGCCTAGCTTGGCCTGCAATTGTTTGTACCGGTACACTACTTTTGGTCTCGCTGGAACCCTGAAGCATTAACGCACTTGTTCTTTTCAAGACATAGCCCAGCATTTTGCTCAGGAAGTCATTCATTCATATTGAATGAATGACCCGGAAGGCCCCCATTCCTAAGGAACCAAGGTCCGTGAGACCTTGGTTCCGGGCGGACCTGCATTTCTTTTACAACAGTGACAGAAATCAAAGTCCGCCGGAACCGAAGTCCTTCCCCTTTTGTATTAAATCCACAATAGAATCTGTATAGCTCGTTAATAGGACATGCATTCAAATACCTAAAATATTCGGTCGTCGGTCAGTCGGTCACTCGTGGTGTAGTGGTTCGGAGACCTGCATAGTAAGCAAATACTGCGGATTCGACTCCCTGTCGGGCAACTGTTTCTTTTTTGTTTAAAATTGTTTTTTTCTTGTCCTCTTCGATCATTACCCAACATTGACTCTTGGACTTCGATTTCTAATCATAGGTCTGTCGGACTCTGATTTCGAGGAATGTTGGTCTGTGGACTTGTATGTCTAGAAAAGCATGTCAGGCGGACTTGCATTCCGAGGAAAGCAGGTCCGGTGGGCTTGCATTCCGAGGAAAGCAGGTCCGGCGGACTTGCATTCCTAGGAAAGTGGGTCCGACGGAGGACCTGATGTATCGACGCCTAAAAAGGGCAAGTGAACGATTTGCCTGGCGAGGATTCCGGAGAGGAATAGAGCCATAGTGCGCTCTAACCGGAGTTATATGCGCTTTACATGACATTTTACCGAGGGTGATCTTGTCATGACTATATCCCCGCAGGGACCAAATCACGGCCCCATTTTCATCAGGTCGTGCTTGGCGCAAGTTTTCAAATTGCCGCACCTCACTGCGAATGAAAAATATGTGCAGAATACTTTGAGTTGTGTACATCATGTGCATAACTCAAAGTATTCTGCACATATTTTTCATTCGCAGATATCAACCCTGAAGGTTTCTTTAATTTTGAGTAGGACTTGGGATCCTAGATTTCTATCGTAACGGAAGTCGGCCTTACTAGGACCTGGGTTACTTTCACACGTGTAGTAGGCCTAGAGGCCTAGGCCTACACTAAACCTAAACACTAAAAACAGGCTCACCTTTGCTCATTTGATCAAGTAGTAGCCTAATCCATTCACATCGTGCCTGAACAACGAAATATTTATATGCCGCAAGGCTTTTGTAAGCCTTCAACTCCTTTGTTGTGTATGCTGAGGACGAACACACAAGGTACACGTCCGCATACTGTACATCGGGCACAGAAGCCGACTGCAGCAGATCAGCGAACATCACTCTGGGCATCAAATAGGGATAACCAAGGCCCATCGGGGAAAGTTTTTCCGCATAACGTTTCTTTGCATCATCGGTAAGGTGTTTAACCTCTTGTGAATACATTACATGATATTAATGAGCTGTTTTTTTGTGGTGAAAGAACGTTTCTAACGCATCTGACCAGTTGACAGGTGTCAATTTTCCATCCACCATGGCGGCATAAACAAACATACCCATTGATGACGTCATTTGATGACGTCAGTGCATAGCCTCTATAGCTCCATTTGCCCTTGGAAGATTGTGTTCTGAATACTGTTTTTTACAATATTCTGTGTCCTCGTATCCAGGACGATGTTTCGCAAACTTTGTGAGATGTAGCGAGAGAAAGAGTCTTATTTCATCTGGCTCATTTCCCCACTTTCATTGACGGTGGCCGGCTCTGACAAAGAATTGGCCAAACTCCTCAATATATCCATCTCTTCATCCTCTCTTTTCCTTTTTCGTGAATTCAGGCTCGTGGATGACAATGACGCAGCGCATTTAGTTGAATTTGGAGTTGCATCCATTATTTCTACTGAATGTTCACCAGCATCAACATCATCACTTTGGGTGGTCTCTTGTTCGTCTTGTTGTTTGGCCTCGCTCTCATCATCTGATGACAAGTCAGCAGCAGGTTTATTTATCTGAAATGAAAATTTCTTTGATTTATTAGTACTATCAATTGTTTATCATTGCAGGTCCCAAGTACCACTGACAAATGGACACAGATAGCCACGAAATTCAACGAAAAGTGGAATTATCCTCTGTGTCTAGGAGCATTAGATGGGAAACATATTGCTGTCAACAGCCTGACTCAAGTGGTTCAAAATTTTTCAACTGTAAGCACTTCGTTAGTGTAATACTGCTAGCATTGGTAGATGCGGATTACAGATTTCTTTTTGTTGATGTTGGAGCTCCAGGAAGGAGTGGGGACGCTAGTGTTTCTTTAGAGTGTTCTTTGAAAGAAGCCATGAAACAAGACGCGCTGGGCATCCCTGCTCCCGAGGTTATCCCTGGTTCTGAACGTCTAGACATGAGGTGCAGCTATCACATCAATGGGGATGATGCATTCCCTCTTCAACAAGATCTGATGAAGCCCGTTCAGGAAACTAGACCACGATAAGCGCATCTACAATATTATAGATTCAGTCGTGCTAGACGAGCTGTGGAAAATGCATTTGGCATACTTGCGAACAGATTTCGCTTATTCCTGAGCACCATCTCATTGGAACCTGAGCACACTGAAGATCTGATACTTGCTGCATGTTGCCTCCACAACAATCTCATCGAGAATCAATCACCACATTACGTAGCAACAAAACTAGTGGACAACGAAAACAGCCAACACAACCTGATCTCCGGTACTTGGAGGGAAGACCCCCGAACTGATTGGTTTGGAGAGTACACAAATTACAAATGCAACAGCCAGTGCCAAAGAAGAGAGAGAACTTCTGGAAGAATACTCCATGTCAGATGTTGATGCAGCGCCTGGCAAGAGAAATATATGGCATACGATTCTAACACTTAAAGACAGAATATTGTACAGTCTAGGCCATCGTCCAAGAAGAAGCAAAGGGACCGCCACAGTTGTAACTACATCTACTTGGTGACGGAGAAAATAAGAATCTAATTAGTAGCCTAAAGCAAAAGGGAAAAGCCTTAAAAATGTTTCCCTCTGAGTTTTGCTTGCAAAGTGGCAATTCGCATGTATGTTTGCAAACCTGTTGAATACGCTGACAGTGAGTGAGTGAAGAAAATATCCGAATATTATAATAAAATATATGTTTCACAGGGAGGTGTCCTCCACACCCCACATACAGATTTCGAATGTGCCAGCTCATATAAGGAGAAACTACTAGTATACTGTTAAAACGCAAAAGGGCGATTCTCCCGTCACGTGTGTGACATTCAGACAAAATTTTGACCATTTTACTTGACCCCCCTGTTTATCTGGATTGAGGATTGGATTGAAAGTTGTATAGTTATTAAGTCCTAGATGCAGTCTATCAACACAGTTGGATACCTGAGATTTTGCTGCTTTCATCTGAGAAGGAGGGGCCAAAAATGGCTGCGTCACGTGTGTGACCCACAGAAACGGCTTGAACTTCAATTGAAAAACTCAGTGATTTGTTTGGTGTTTAAAAAATGCGGACTAGACAGAAAGGTAGAATAGACAGTACAGCCCAACACCAACAGTTACTTTTTTGGTTAAGGGTTACAGATTATGATAAGGAGGTTGATTTTGTGGTGTCACGTGTGTGACGGCAGCGTCACGTGTGTGACCGTGTGTAAAATTCTGAATTCTGACTGGAGAAACCATTATTTTAATCCAAGTGTAGGGGTTGTATTTTAGTATAAGCAATCTTAGAACACTGAAAAACTATCAGACACACAAGGCAGCAAGCTTTATAAAATAACTTTTATTTAACACTTAACAAGGGCAATAATTAGAATTAGGGAAAAAAGCGAACAACTATTAACACATGTAGAGACAATAATGAACTAGAATGGTGAAACACTGTAATAACATTTGTAAACTGGTAAAGTGGCAAAATTGAACATTCAGTAAATCAGTAAATTCAAACTAGTCTTAACACATGACCCCTCATTTCACACCCCATATCCCCCCCCCCTCAGATTGTCCTCAGACTCGCCGCACAAATAAATACCACAGACCCTGATTCTGTTGTCTGGAAGAATTTGTCACATCGTCACTCTAGCCCAAGATAGTTTCCATGAAGTCTTGCAACCTCCTAGCATACCCGGCTGAAAATCCAAAATGCCTGTTAGAGATAGGTACAGGTCTCTCGTGCAGGATAGTCAAGATTTCATTTCTGGGGACGTCTTCAGTGTCCAAGCATTTGTCATTTCGGTCTTTGCGCCAGATAAACGTGTTGTGAGCTATGGGTTTCATGAATGAAACTGTCAGAGTGTGCTTGTCCGCTGCCACAGAATCCACAATGCCGGGCCAGTACTCGTCGTCATAGATGACAGCAACCCAGTCATCGGATGCCACTTCAGCTGAAAGAGAATCTGTAGTATAGTTAACGAAAATTGCACAGTATTCAACTTTCTGGTTGGTCTGCTCGTGTTTGTCTGTAAATTGTGAATGGTGAAGGTCAGTTGATCCTGATTAACCAATCAGATTTGTTTTTAGAGGGCCTCTAAAAAGTGTGGCACCCTCTTTTTAAAAAATGGAAGGAGACTGAAAAGGATACAGTGGGTGGATATTGGTTGGGTGTTGTCCTCTGGCTCTGTTGGGTCTTTTGACTGTGAGTCTCCGGGTCGGGGCTGGGAGTCGACCTCTGCTTCCTGTGGCTGGGGGGTTTCTCTACCCCAGGGTGCTCCGGTTGATACTTAATGACACTCTGAGGCTGGGGTTGACCATAGACATGGCGAAGCTGAATATCATGTTCCATATAGATACACACAGCACCATGAATAGAACGAATTCCCTCTGCTGGTGGGACATATCTCCAGTCATTCAGATGAACTATGGCTTGGCTAATCTCCTCCTGATCAATGTGCAGGACCGTTGTAGCAGACATCAATTTGCTGGCGAAGTTTGCAAAGTCCTTTGAACTCTGCACAATGTTGTCTGTATTTTGACTCATTATTTTCTGTCTAACCAGTGACTTGGCCCTACCTCCCACTCCATCTACACCCCCTTTTCCATGAGAGGTGGCGAAGTATTTCCAGGAAAGGTTCTTCTGATACTTCTGTGACAAGTCATACAAGAGTTGCATGCAAAATTTGTTTTTAAATTCAGAGCTGGGCCCATCGCTGAAAATGACATCACCAACATCATTTGCAACTGGAACATCCTGCATTATTTTCTCATACAGCCGAGTCACAAAGGCATAAACATTGTCCTTTCCTTTGTCCTTGGTGTCGGAACATATGAGGTATGTCTTGGTTGTTTCCTTGTGAAACACAGCGGCGGTAAACAGTGTCACACTTGCTCTGCTCCACAAGGCTGACTGAATCTCTGCCTGGTATTCACAGGAATAGGCCATTGCAAAGTCTATCTGCAGAATTCGATTTCCATTTTTCACAGCCTCAAAAGCAGCACTCTGGATACGTTTTACTCTGGTATGCTCCTGGACTTCAGGCAGCCAATTGATGACCTCGTCAAGAAGTTCACCACAGCAACCAGTGCGGGTGGTTTTTCGTAGGAGCTTGTTCTCATCTTTTTCCCAAATATACCAGTAAGTAGCTTTTGTCAGATCAAGTTTATTGGTCAGTTTCTCACGAACCAGTTTTCCCTCTCGGCAGACTTCACATTGTCCAAGCCAGCATTCTGACTGGAGATCGCCAGCCTCACACAGGTAGGAGGACCACCAGGACTTGTCGTACTCAATGTGTAGACCTTTCAGCATGCAGCGAAAATTTTCGTGAGTTCTACACTTGCACTGGTCGCGTGGTGTCTCCTTCAGCCGGGCCCGCCAGTTTCCCATCGTGTGCGCTGAACGAACGTCAGTTGCCTTTCGTCTTTTCGCTACTGAGCATGCGCGGAGATCATCCTGGTTGTGAATGACGCAATTTTTGTAACGTCAGAATGACGTACAACAACTGATGACGTTCAACAGTCGCAAAGGCATGGCCACTTGCGTTTTAAAGGGCCTCTAGAGGCAGCTCGCTACTAACAGTACTTCTACTATGCAACAAGTGACGCTCGTGACCATGAACTCATGAATTGTGAATCAGATGTGGACACTGATGAAATTTTACTTCAAAAAAGATATCCAAGTTGGATCTTCATGCCACCAATTCTGCGTTAATAATCACATTAATATGCTCTAAAAGCTGCCTCTAGAGGCCCTTTAACTGGTATCCTATTGGTTTAACCGGTATCCCATTGGTTGATATGTGGCAAGATAATGTTGACAATAAATTTTGACAAGAAAGATCAAGCCATAATCAAAATTGTACAGCTACCTGTAGTTGTTTGCCATTGGACAATTTAAATAGACTTAAAAGTCTATTTAGCACCAGGGGCCATATGCATAAAACTACTTAAGTATGAAACTCCCAAGGGATTCCCTCAAACCACCACTAAAGTGGAAATCTTAACTGAAGGGAGATGCAGAAAGCTACTTTGGAATAGTGAAAGCCTCAAAATCACCCTTGGTCACAGTTCCCATAACTGACTCCTTAACTTCACAGTTGTGGCAGGCACCGGTTGGAATATGCTATCCATGCTGTTTTTTAATGCATGCTGGCCAAATAGGCCGGGAAAATTATGTGCTAGGCTAGGGTGGGATAACATTGAACTGTGCCAAGGATTTTGATTTGACAGACCATGTATCCTCGTTCTGTCCTACCAATTTGATAACCTCTTTTTTGTTTTCCACCGTTAATAGCCACTTTACACAGTTCCTAATATACAAAATGTGCATTACAGCATTGCCTGCAGTCATGCTCATGTACATGCAGCCTACATTTGAGAAACCTTCCTTAAGCGAAGAAGGTCAATTTTTGCGGGAGACAGATTTACAGGTTTCTGTGGACTGCCAGTCCTGTCTGCAGTGATTTGTGACGTTTTTTTTTTACCTCCTTCCTTAAGTACAACACTCAAGAAATCTGGGAAACCCCTTGAATACTGAAATTTCATTGGCTGACACCACAATTCCTGGAAATACTTTAGTTAAGGGTTGCCCTTAGCTGAGTATGCCCTTAGTTTGTTTTATGCATACACCTTAAGTATAGCACTTGGTAAAGTAAAATCCTTAGACTTTAAGGGTAAGTTTTACACTTAACTTAAGGAAGTTTTATGCATATGGCCCCAGACACTAATAACAAACTGACATGACTGATGAAATCTTGTTAAACCAGCTGATTGTCATTATAGATGTGTAGGCCTACGTCAGCAGATGTCGCATTGTCAGGATGATCTCCGCGCATGCTCAGTAGCGAAAAGACGAAAGGCAACTGGCGTTCGTTCAGCGCACACGAGGGGAAACTGGCGGGCCCGGCAAAAATTATTAAACACGATGGATATTTGGCGTTCCTGCAGGAACGTCCAAAATCCTCTGGAAAATCGTCCGCACACGAGGGGAAATTGACGTCGCCAAGTGGCGGACCCGCGCTTTGGCGAAGGCAGTTGCCCTCCGAGTACGGCGGGCTTTAAGGCCAATAAAGGGCTCGAGGAACTGCAATTTTGCAAGACGCCAGGTACTTCTTTTTGTCATTATCTTAGGTGCACTTCAACTTGGTGGAACTTTGCTGGATTTTACAAATTGTCCCCTCAAATTTCGCATCTTCTTCTTAATATCTTTCTCTGAAATGGAATGAAATAAATTTACTTAACACAGCCGATATGCACTGTCCGGAGGGTGGGTACAGATTACCAAACATGGGTCAATTGAACCTATGAGTTAGATCAATGGACTCATATATGTCAACCGGCGTAAATGCATAGGCCCAGGCCAACCGTGTCAAGGGCATGCCCATGGGCATGCACAGATGCATGCACGCCATACATAGGGGGCCTATAGGCCTAGGCGTAGGCCTAGCTAAGGAAGATTTAGTATGCATGCAGTGCAGTTCTATCGCTGCATGCATGCATGACATGCCTGATCGCCGTCGCGTTGTTTACTGCCATGAATCATTAGGTCTAGAACAAGTTGGGACCTTCGTCTCCGTTCTGTCCCTCGAGCAGCCAGACCTTTTGCTGCTGTCGTGCTCTTTCTTTGTCCCTCGAGCAGCCAGACCTTTTGCTGCTGTCGTGCTCTTTCTTTTTCCTTGAATAGCTGTCTCTGGTAGACCTCCATTTTGTCTTCCATACATCAACTGAAATAAAAAAAATTGCCATGTTGATGGAAAAAAAGAAATCCACTTACCGGTACATGTATGAATGTATGTTAATTGTGTAGAAGAACTACAGAAAAAATGTATTTTATACCTGTTGCGTCCTTTCTCTTCATAGCGACATGAATGGATTCCCATATGTTTTTTCTGGATATCTAGATCTTTATAACCTTTGCTGGATTTATCATACAATGGCGGATTTTGTTGAATCAGGTTTAGGAACATCTCCATTTCATTATCTGTAAGCTGCACGGCCTCGGATTTTACAGCATCACATTGCCTTCTTGATGTCGCCATGGTGAATCTAAACCCTGCAATACAAGAGGAAGATCCAGATCCAGATCTTGGACCACATACATGTGCATCGAACCTTGTGACAATATGGATCAACATCCGCCCAATACAGGGTGGCCCAGAATAACCGCATATTTCTGGTAAATCATTACCGTTAATAGAAATTGGTATGGTTTGGAGAGAATCTTTCCAGGAGAAAAGTGATTTTAAGATTTCCGGATTTGGTTAACGAGTTTTCAATTGGCAGTGCCTATCTCCAGACATGAAAATGCCGAAGGATTCTTAAATCTAATCCTTGCACTTCAAAACATGGCCAGGGACTGGGGAACATTTTATTCACCCTGAAAATCCTGCTCAGAAACAGGAAATCTCTCCTTATGAAACCCGATATCAGAAAAAACCTGCATCCCAAGGGGACCAGATTGAGACACAGTTGGAACCTCTCATAATCTGGTCCCCAGAATTTGACTCTCGCTATAGGAGGAACCACCAAGGAACAGACGTAGCCTACATGCACCTTCATTGTGGCAGCCTGAAATTTGTCTGAAATAGCTAAATGACCGTATTATTTGCTGAATGAAGTATGTCTTGTAAGTCGTTGGTGAAATATCGAGGAGTCTGATATCAAATAACCGGTCTATGTTGATTATACATACCGTACCGTCTTGCCACGTGTCATGTGGCTTGGAAAATGTGACCTTCACCTTCTGAATGCAATGCGTTGGCCTGTGCAGCGCGTTAAAAATTGGGAAATTTCCAATTCTTGCGGCAACGTAAAGCGATAACGCAACCGATACTAAACGCAACGCAACAATGTGGTCAACCTTCAGTTTTTCTATTGGCTCAATTTCTGCGACGACGCATATGCGCGAACGCATTGCGATGACGGCTCTAGTGTATACCCACCCTAAGGGTGGCTGCACACCTAACGCGATTCGTTGACGCATGCGGCAACGCCTTTGTTATTTTCCGCCGCACTGCACGCAAACAAAGGTTTTGACGCATGCGTCGCCCTATCGCATGCAAATCGCGTTAGGTGTGTCCCTACCCTTAGGCTAGGGATACACTGAACGCGATTTACCAGACTGGGCCGTCACGCGGTACCGTGATTCGCGCTTTACCGTGACTTCCGTGGTGAAAAGAGGAAGTGGATCGAATGTGGCGCAACCGCACAACTGCTCGCCGAGCATGGTGGGAATGGTGGTCGCGCTGCAGCGTGATATCACGGGGCAGTTGAAGTCAACGTTTTACAATGGTTTACTTGTGAAGATTACAACAACAATCGCGGCTAACCGAGGCCACCCGAAGATAAGAGACTTTAGCACGTCTAATTTCAAAAAAGCGTCAATTGTTTAAAAAAAGCGTCATTTTGAAATGACCTGTCCAAATGCAATCTCTATCATCTTATCTACATACCTGAACTGAATTTCAGGCTTTGCAGGCGTTTATGGCGCCGAAAATGGCATATAATGCAGGTAGGCATGGCAGGCCTGCCATTACGGCTGTCGAGGTAAATTTCGGTCGAAAATTGCCTGTAAAATCTTTAAACGTGAGTATGGCACAGTGAATTCTTGCTTGTTTATTGACAAAAATTGTATAAATTTACGGCGAGATGTTTCCGTCCCCTCCACGCAGGATTGTAGGTGTTTTCTGCCGAAACAAATATTGTATTTTGTACAGTCATTGCGCGGTTGGGCGCGACAAAGTCACGTGCACGTTTCCATCACGGTACCGCGTGACGGCCCAGTCTGTTTACCCATCGCGCGCGTTGTTTCTTTGTTATTTCATGCCGCAATGCCTCCGAAACAAAAGAGATTCGTTCGAAAATCGCGCGCGATGGCTAAATCGCGTTCAGTGTATCCCTAGCCTCAGGGCTAGGGATACACCGAACGCGATTTCGCGTGCGACAGGGCAACGCGCGTGATTTATGCTTTGAAGGCCTTTGACGCGAGCGTCAACGTATCAAGTTCTGTGTATCACTAGTCTAAAGCCTAGCGCACATTTGCGACAAAACTCAATGCGTTAGGGTGACTGCACACCTAAGGGTAGGGACACACCTAACGCGATTTGCATGCGATTGGGCGACGCATGCGTCAAAACCTTTGTTTGCGTGCAGTGCGGCAGAAAATAACAAAGGCGTTGCCGCATGCGTCAACGAATCGCGTTAGGGTAGGGACACACCTGAGGCGATTCACATGCGATAGGGCAACGCATGCATCAAAACCTTTGTTTGCGTGCAGTGCGGCGAAAAATAACAATGGCGTTCTCGCATGCGTCAACGAATCGCGTTAGGTGTGTCCCTAGCCTTAGGTGTGTCCCTACCCTTACGCGATTCGTTGACGCATGCGGCAACGCCTTTGTTATTTTCCGCCGCACTGCACGCAAACAAAGGTTTTGATGCATGCGTCGCCCTATCGCATGCGAATCGCGTTAGATGTGTCCCTACCCTTAGGCTGCTTTTCCACGAGACGTTTGCGGACGCGGTTTCGGTGGCGGGACCGGGTGCGGGTGAAACTGCTGAAGGGAAATACGTTGGCTCGAATTTTTCCACCGCGCCCGCCTCCTATTCCGCGCCCGCAAACGTCTCGTGGAAAAGCAGCCTTTTAGGCTAGGGATACACCGAAGGCGAATTCGCGTGCGATAGGCCAACGCGCGCGATTTATGCTTCGAAAGCCTTTGTATTGCGTGCAGTGCCGCGAAAATAACAAAGATTTTGACGCGCGCGTCAACGCATCGCGTTCGGTGTTTTACCCATCGCGCGCGATTTTCGCACGAATCTCTTTTGTTTCGGAGGCATTGCGGCATGAAATAACAAAGAAACAACGCGGGCGATGGGTAAATCGCGTTCAGTGTATCCCTAGCCTAAGTGAAAATGAATTGGGTCGACATTTCGGCACAGAATTCCGTGCACGAAAACGCTCCAATGGAAAGCAGCCCTTAAGGCTAGGGATACACTGAACGCGAATTNCATCGCGCGCGATTTTCACACGAATCTCTTTTGTTTCGGAGGCATTGCGGCATGAAATAACAAAGAAACAACGCGCGCGATGGGTAAATCGCGTTCAGTGTATCCCTAGCCTATGGCTATGGTTACACCGAACGCGAATTCGCGTGTGACAGGGCAACGCGCACGATTTATGCGTTGAAAGCCTTTGTTTGCGTGCAGTGCGGCGGAAAATAACAAAGCATTTGCCGCGCGCGTCAACGCATAGCGTTCGGTGTAACCATAACCTAAGCTAGAAGCACATGTCCGATGAAATGGTGCCATTTGCCGTCCGGCAGGGGTGTTTTTAATGTTGACTGACCCAACGCTGTCGACTCGTCATTTATCGGGCCAGTCGATTTTAAAAACACCCCTGCCGGACGGCAAATCGCACCATTTTTATTGGACATGTGCTTCTAGCTTTAGGGGTGTTTTTAAAGTCGACTGACCCAACGCTGTCGACTTGTCATTCAGCCAGGTCAGTCGATTTTAACAGACACCCCTAACGGATTGAGTTTTGTCGCAAATGTGCGCTTGGCTTAAAGCAAAAAACAGACAGATGCGTTTCGTGCTCCGGTGCGGCAACGGTAGGGGTGTTTTAAAAGTTGACTGAGCCAATGCTGCTCGACTCATCATTCAGCCGGTCTTTTTTAATTGTTTTTGACGGTGGACGAAATTTCGGCAGCTCAGAACTCGACGCCAATGCGTCGACCCCTGAACGGGAGTCCAGGCGTCTTATTGACCGGTGCATAAAAGAAAAGATCAATAATACTACCAATACTTTGATTACGTACAGTAAGAACGTACATGAATGTACATTTTAAACGATGCAGTAGTTACGAAGTATCAGTTACATGTAAACATCGTCACACATAAACTCTCTTTTGCAACTGTCCTTATTCTTTATCGACGCATCGTTCGTCACACTCTTTCTTGGTGGCGAACCTGTTGACGTTTCCTTTACAACCGCCATAGATGAACTGCAAACACTCTTGTTTTGCTATGTCGTAGTAGAATGATGGCATGTACGCCTTACATGGTCCAGGATCTGCGGGAAGCAGGCAGACAGTCTGGTCTGCCAAAAAAGATGACACAAGTCAAAGACAAAAATCAAAGGACATCTATCTGAACATTTTCCACTTGGGGACAATAGATGAGCCAAAATACGTTATTAATACAAAGGCTTATTTCAGGTCATAATGATCTTCTCACTGTTACGACCGACCGCCGCGCACGACCAGCTTCTTTAAATGTTCAGAGTTTGCCGAAAAAGACTTACCGTAATTTTTAACAGCGCATCGTTCTTCACACTGTTTCTTGCTAGCGAACCTGTTTCCGTTTCCATGACAACCGCCGTAGATGAACTGCAAACACTCCTGTTTTGTTCTGTCGTAGTAGAATGATGGCATATAGGCCATACATGGTCCAGGATTTGCCGGAAGCTTGCACAGGCGTTCGTCTGTGGAAAAGATTACACAAGACAATAAACACAAACGACATCACCATCCTGCCTGAAGTTTTTCCATTTTGGGACTTACCTGTGTGCGCTCAAAGCACTCAAACACTCTTTAAAAATTCTTGTCACCGCAACTTGTCTTTGAATATTGACAAGGTGCTTTAATCAGTCTGACGAGTTACGTCATTCATGACACGATTTACTTGTCATGGCGAGTCGCACATCTCTGTGACGAGTTCAGTTTGTCCAGTTGACAAGATCTCTAGTTATGACGGTAAGTGGTAGGTGGCAGGACATTATTGCGCATGCGCACCCCTCACACCCATCGCTCAATTTCAAACGCGAAAAAGCATGCTGTCAGTACCGTTGCCTCATTTGCCGAGTGGGTTTAGGGGTTAGGTCAAGTAGCTTGTATGTTAGGTCATAGGTTCGAATCCCATCGTAGGCTTAGAAATTAGGGAGGGTTTTTCTGTCATACGTGTTCGTGCCAGGCAGAAAGAAAAACAGACTTGGTTGCACTTGGCTCTATAATCATGCTGGTTCAAGAGTTACCTGCAACTTAAAGATCAATTCTATTCCTGCGGTAAATAATGAGGTCCTGTAGGTCAGCTCACACAGCAGCGGATTCTTAGGGAACGGCGAGTGAGGAAGTTAGAGGCTTGGAATTGTCACGTCTGGCACCGACAAGGTGAATATAAATTGTTTAATTGATTCAACATTGCCGTAGAAATTAGTATCGAGGATCGAGCCATAAGATGTTTCTGTTGACCAGTTATTCCTGGGACAGCGCTCTGGGCCTAGAAAAACCTCTATCCGGGGAGCATTCAGGATTTCCGGAAAGGGGCTCGCGGGAGGTCTAGGGGCACTACCTTAGAAAATTTTCAAAAAACGGAATGCCAAATATGCGTTTTCCAGGCATCTAAGGCACAAAAATCCTCACTCTGTCACCATGGGCGGAGGGGGAGTCGCCGGACTTCGCCCCCCCCCCCCCCCCCCCCACCCCCCCCCCCCCCCCCCCCCCCCCCCCCCCCCCCCCCCCCCNGCGTACTCGGCTTGAACATTAAAAATTATGCTCCATCTATTCATCCAATGAATTCGGTGATGCAGGAGATGACCCGTCCGCATTCGTTGAATACTTACAGCTGTAATCTGGAACACATGACCCCCTCCATGTTCCTCGACAAGGTTGTGGATAGCAGCTGTATACTGCTTCACATTTCAAGCCTTCGCTATCGCCACATTCTTTAGACTGTGGACAAGAACATGTTGAGGGGTATTTCGTTATGTCGTATCAATAAGCCTGACTTCTGTTTAGAGGATAAATACCGGTATCAAATATTGTAATTGCTTAGGTCGATATACCTATTGCATTGCACCAAACAACTCAACTTCCCAGATCAATCACAAAATGACAACACAAAACAAATAAATTTCTTGTAACTTTGTTACATGCCAAACATTTACCTAGGTGCATTTCAACCAAAAAGTTACACAATGTATTTCATTTGTCGTGTGGACTGCCGAAATGATTTTAATGTCAAAAAATCACTCTCATTGATCAACGTTCAACTGTGAAAACTTGTTATGTCCTGAAACAAGCTCTGCTGTAATCAATGCAATTAAATATTCAAAAATCTACTGTTGTACGGACATGCGCAAATCGATTTTCGAAAATCCATAAATGTGTCAAAGAACGATGTTTATCACGTTTTTATTTGAAGCAGTGTTGCGGCAAATGGTGTTAGACCATCTTGGCTACCAAGGGTTGTGACATCGCTCCGCCCTCCGACTACGCTTGCACAAACCCTTGGCATCTTCCGCCGTAGTCACCTGTATTTCACAGGCTGTTCTGTTACCACCCCTCCGTTCAAATATGCATTTGGTACTTTCACATTTAGTCTGTTTATTTCAAATAGATATGTCATTTTATAGTGTTTATTGACTTTCTTATCATTTCGGAATTGCTACGTATCCTTATTTTTAACCATTAACTGGAAGAAATCCCCTATACCAGGAAATCCCCCGTGCGACTGATCGATGGAAGAGCTAATGAAATTCACGGCTTGGCAAGTACCTACCCGGTACACGTGGGCTGACAATATTAGCGCAGACTGGTACAATTCACTTGCTGCTTCCCATTTTTGTACACACGAGTACATTGTTTCCATCAATAAAAGTATTCCTTGCCTCTTGTTGCAGCGGATTCAACCTTTGAATCCGGAAAATTAGGCCTTGAAATCGCGAATCGCTCGCTGTCATTCTGTAGCATTCGCCATGTTGTTTTCTGTTACCTCGTTCCCAGTTGCTACGCAAGTAGATTGTCCTACTGAAGAGTTTAGTTGGTATCATGCCAAAACCTGAAGGCGAGGTTAACGGGCAAATCTCAGGCGGGCTCTGATTGGTACATTGATTTCCCGATGTGGGTCAAATACAGAACTTCATGCGAAAGCTTCCAGGGGTAGTGGCGTAGTCTTTATGACGTAGCCAATACACGTGGAGTTCCAGGATGGTGTTAGACAGGCCTTGAATGCGTCAGAAAATATAATACGCCTATCAAGATGTTCTTAATGTTAAAATACATGTACATGTATGTTGGTTATCAGAACGAATGTTGTTTTCCAACAAAAGTTCGATAGTGGACATTGATACATATCTCACGTACATTACATGCTTCTTCTTTTGTCCTTCCCTCCGCCACACAAACAGTGAGCATCAAAGTCTAAAGGAAATGGAAGAATATGAAAAGATTGTCACAGTATGCCATTCTTAAGCAACTTCTCCATGTATGTTATGCGTATTTGCGTGTGCATAGTCCGGGTGTTTACGGAGGGGTGCATCAAATTTTTTTTCTCCAAATGGCAATATCTAATCCATCAGCCTAGAAGAATAAAAAAACAGTGGATGCGCCCCTCCGCGTAAACGGACTACGCACATGCAAATACGCCGGACAAGCTGCTTAAGCTGTACACGTATTAAAACAGAGATAAACATTGCAAATATCTGCTTTCACAATTATTTAACAAACTAAGCGATCTTTGGCTCGATCTAATGTGTTGATTAGCGTGTGACGTCGATGTGTAATTTAATCATTTGGCGACGTTAAAAACACATTTTGGGGCCGGGGCTGACCACACGTTATCTTCTTTTCAAAAACATTGGTCTAATGACGATGATTAACGATGCTCTGAACTCTGGCGTATGTTGTCACACGATGAGGCACAATAGCTAATGGCCATCATGCTGCAAACGCAGATGATATGGCATGGACGAGAGAAAATCCGTTGAGGAGCCTGATAGCCTAGTGGTTATCACGTCCGCTTAGCAAGCGACAGGTCCCGGGTTCGAATCCAGCCCGGGCCATATGGGATTTAATTCCCGGCTCTTCACGTCCGTCGCATGGGACAGTAAGCCGCGGTGCCTTGTACCTTGTGTCTTTGCAAGGGCAAGTAAAATACCCCATCCAAGTGAGAAACATGAGTAGCTTGTGATGGCCTCCTCCGTACTTACCAGGGCCAATAATGCTATAGCGTCGTCCCTGACGGAAAAATGAAATACAAATACAAAATCCGTTCCACCAGGATTGTAAAGTAATCAACCGTTGGAAAACACAACACGCCAAACAGCAGTAACATTTTGTGAACAGACTGTACCTACCATAAGAACCAAACCAAAGCACTTCAGGACAGCCATGGTACAACGTCAGAAACGAACGAAAACTTGTAGAGACTGGTCTTCTACCAAACGTAGGCCTAACTGCGACTTCTGTTTATCATCAGATCTTATAACGAGGCGTCTATTTGAGTTCCCATTGTAAATCAAACGTTAAAATAACCAGACGACAGTGACAAATTGAATATATCGGGTTATTAGAAAACAACGTCCCACTTTTCAAAGTCATTATCTCCTGAAGTATCAAACCGAATACAATGAAACTGCACCAAAAGACTAGTAGGCCTAAGGCTGAGTTTACATCGAGGCACACGCGACATGAACACGCAGGCGAACAATGGCTTCACAATGATTCATCCCCTTGAAACCTTTGTTCGCCTACGTGTTCGTGTCGCGTGCGCCTCGATGTAAACTCAGCCTTAGGCCTCCGTTACATAGAAGTATACGGTATACGAAAACACCAGTTAACAAAGGTTTCCCGAGGATTCACGGCCGTGAAGCCATTGTTAGCCTGCTTTTTCGTATACCGTATTCTTCTAGGAAGCCTTAGGCTATGATAAGATATTTATAAAGAGATGATGTGAATTGCATATCAATATCCATTTTTTGAGTATGGAATAACGTCCACGGGTACAAACAGATATAACAGAGTTTAAGAGATCACACGCTAACGATAACTTTTACGTTAACGCTATTTCTTGCATGCATTTCATGTACAAAAAATATCGTTAACGTAAATGTTTTCGTTAGAGTGCGATCTCTTAAACTCCCTATTGTCTAAAAGATGCAGACGCAATGGAACTACCCGTTGCCACAGAGTCGGACCAGTCATATTGCCATCCCCAGATAGGAATGCTGTTTTCTGCCGCCGTTTTTGTATTCCATTGTAAAATACATTCAAGGACACTGCAGTTTTATATTTCTTGGCCAGAATAAGTTTCGGAAGCCAAGATGACAGTGGACAAATTGATCATTGTAGAACCAAAGAAACGAGCAAATCCAAAATGTGATATTCATATCTATATATTACACTATATACACGGTACAAACGTTTTCGGCAGCATCCTGCTAGCCCTCATCAGGTAAAATGAGAAATGTTACAAATTGAAGAAAGACTGGAGCATTAACATAACAGCAATAATACAATTAGTAACTCTGTTGGGGGTGATT
>NMRB01001447.1:131859-142452 GCA_002633025.1 Notospermus geniculatus
CGCCTTTTTTGGATAGTTGGTCGGGAATATGAAATATTTCAAAAACTGTAAATCGAGCCTTTTTTGGCATTAACTAGTTTATACCAATTAAATGGAAAGTACTTTCGTAAAAAACGGATCGTTAGGCCCTGCAGGCATCAGGCCTGTATGTTACAGACTATGTGGGAAACTGATGTGTCGCATCCCAAGTCTCCAAAATTGTTTGCGAACTCAAATTTTGACAACTTGTTATATCTTAATTAACTCCATCGTAATTGGTCAAAATGAACAATTCTTTCACAGAACGGGAGCATAAAGGTTGTAGCTAAAACATTTTGTTGACATCAATTAGTTACTTTTTGTCATGAATATGTTAGGACGCTTGTTTTCAAAGAGCGTCAATAAAGTCGGCATAGGCAGCCCCCGCCTTAATTCATTAGGTTTCTTTCATAAAAAGACGCGCGCGCTGACACAACGCGGTAAGCCCAACCCTCCTCGACCACTTTATTGAATAGGACAACCATGATTGGCTCTCGCTGACCTAACAATACCATACTCGCCCCGCCTACGATGACAATGGCAATGAATGACCAGCTCGATCGTTCCTGCTGGACTTCAACGCCCCCATGCGACCGGTGTGTTAGAATCTGTTTTCTTTGGAAGAGTAATCAATGAGACTGGCGATCAGTCCCCCATCTTGGTATCCCAAACGCGCCGCCCGTTGAGCCGCCTTTCTATTGTTTGCCATAATTAACGAGCAGCGCGCGCGGCCCGCGAGCCTCGCATTTATTGTCCCATTAATTGTTTAACAGCCCACACGAAGCCCACCTTATTACAACTCAAAAGTTGATTCAATAATAACCGACTGTGGTCGCTTAATACACAGTATACATGTGGTAGACTCTATATGCCGGCGTGAGTTTAATATTGTACAGTGACTTTGTTTACCATTCGCTCGCACAGCCCTTCTGGCGCTGGTCATTCATAGTCATAGTAGAGGAGGCGGGGCGAGTCGTTGATATTGTTAGGTCCGCGAGAGCCAATCAATGTTGTCCTATTCAATGAGGTGGTCGACGAGGGTTGGTCTTACCGCGCGGCGTCTTAGCGCGCGCTAATAACAACAGGTTCATCATTGCAACGGTGAACTCGCTTGCTAAATCACGCTGCATTACAACGCTCAAATGCCTCAAGGAGCATATAGGCGTTCCACGCTGTGTGGTCGAAGCGTCAGCTTTGTTATCGCACTGTTATGTAGAAAGGGCCGTATGGAAATTCATTGAAAGGATTTGAAAGCGTATCACGTCGCGCGATCCGCGGCATGATAACGCTCACGCTACCGCTTATGTGGAAACGGGCCTTTTTGGTCCGCGGCGTAATACGCCCGACAAACCCGTCGCGTAGTACGCGGAGTGATGCCTTTTCCACATGAGCGCAGGCGTCAGGCGGAACACTGTGCATTCCACGCCCGCAAAGCCGACGACCCACGTGGTCAGACAATCAACATGGCCGATTCGGACAGCGATTCCTCGCTTATTTGTACTGCAAACATCGAAAATCACGGAAGAGACAGCATGACTCTTGGGTCCATGATATTTATAAGATTCGTCGCCTGTGGTGAATATCACCATTCGGTTTGGAAGTTGTTGGACAAATGACCAACCCACTTGTCGATCACAGCACTTTATTCATTGTAATAACAGTAGATTTATCAATGCAAAGCTGAACTCGCTTGGTAAATCACGCTGCGGTACAACGCTCAAGTGCCCCAAGGAGCATATAGGCGTTTCGCGCTGCGTGGTCAAAGCGTCAGTTTTGATACCGCACCGCTTATGTGGAAAAGGGCTTTATGGAAATTCATTGAAAGCATTTTAAAGCGTATCACGTCGCGCGATCCGCGGCGTGAAAACGCTCACGCTACTGCTTATGTGGAAACGGGCCTTAAGAATCCATTCACGCGATTTTCGTGCCGCGCGATGTCGCATCCTTTGTCCACGAACAACGCGCCGGAAACAAACAATGCTTTCGAGCGTCTGCCGCTCGAAAATCGCGTGAATGGACAGCCAGCCCTAGGCCTGCTTTCCATTGGGGCGTTTCCGCGCACGGAAACGCTCCAATGGAAAGCAGGCCTTTCTGAACGCGATGCGTACATTCACGCGACAAAGGCTTTGTTATTTTCCGCCGCACTGTACGCAAACAAAGGCTTTCAAAGCATAAATCGCGCGCGTTGCCCTGTCGCACGCGAATTCGCGTTCGGTGTATCCGTAGCCTTAAGCCCAATTTATACTTCGACGCACGACCATCGCCGGCGACCGACGCGTGTTCTTGCGTTCGACGCCGACCCCGTCGTACGATTTGGTCGGCGTCCGATCGCGAGGCTGTTATTACTTGAGTCGTTTCATAACGGGTCGCCGTCACTAAAGTACGCTGGACTATAAATCAATTCCGCGAAGTCGGCGTCCAGATTTGATCGGGCGTCCGGACGTCGATGGTCTTGCGTCGAAGTATAAACTAGGCTTTAATGCGCTAACGCCATGCATTTACGCCAGCAGTAACGTGTGAACAGCTCATTGACTCAAGCTAGAAGTATTTTTTACGCTAAACACGTTACGCTCGACGCTATACGACGTACGCGTGCCCGTGTGAACGAGGCCTTATGCTGGCTGTTTATTCACGCGATTTTCGAGCGGCAGACGCTTGCAAGCATTGTCTGTTTCCGCCGCGTTGGTCATGGACAAAGGATGCGACATCGCGCGGCACGAAAATCGCGTGAATGATAGACTTGCGCGTATAACGCGTCGGGAAAGCGTTCAACCAATCAGGGAGGTGGTAACACAGACCCAAACACCCACCGAAGAATCAGATTGGCGAAACGTATACATCGCGTACGCGCCAGTCTGTCACTTGAGACGTATATTGAGATGAAATTTTTATCGAGATGAAATTCACATCATCTCTTAAGCTGCATTTAGCTGACACGCGGAATGCGGTATAGGGCCGCGGAATCCCCGGCGGAAGCGATTTGTTGTATGAGAAATGCATTGAACTTTCCGCTTACCGCGTTCCGCAATCCGCATACCGCGTGCAGCTAAATCCAGCTTTAATCTTATCGTAACCTCTATGTTGTTGCTTTTAACAGTTTTATTGTATTCGGTGGAACACTTCAGGAGATACTGAAGTCTGAATAGTGGGGCGGTTTTTTAATACCCGATACATACAGTTGTACAACACCGTTAAATCAAACAGAAAAATATGCAGGAGAAAGCGATAAATTTGATGTCTATGTTCAGGTATACATTAGAGCCGACGGTATTCCACAGATTTAAGATAAGCACAAACCATCTGCAGTGTTCACATGAGTCTCCCTGGTAGGACACAACCGCTTATTCCGTTCGCCCATTTGGCTCCATAAAATTTTGGGCGAATGTCCGGGGGGGGGGGGGGTCAGTCTCTATTATAACACCACCCCCTGTGCATTCTTAGTGAAAATAATCGATAAACCCTTCTTTGCAAACTGCACATTGTTTGAATCTGATCCCCCATAGGGAGGACATTTAAAGAATCCAGGGACCATTTTCATAAAATTTTGCTAGCTTAGTTGCTTGCCAGTTGTGTACATTGGCCTGTACGAATTGGGTACCTAATTAGTATATGTAACTTAGCCTTTTCTAGAGTTTCAGATTGTAAAGTTCCACTTGAAAAAGACCCCGGTTGGGGTCGAAAATTCGTGAATTCTGGAGATTGACTTCTTGTTTATTATAACTTAGCCTAGCAAGGTTTTACAATATGGGCCCAGGTTTATCGGAACCGGGAAGCAATAAAACTTATATTTTCTGAGGTTGATTATGTAGAATAAAGATTATTTGCAAAAGTGAAGATTTAATATTGTCGAAACAGAAGCCGGAGTGCTAGGTGCCCCGCCAGGGGCACATTGATTGCATGCAGGGGCGTCGCCACGCCCGTTGAGTTGGGGGGGGGGGGCACCATCGGCGAGCGCCGAAGGCGTGAGCGAGCGGAGCGGGGGGGCCCTCCCCCAAGAAAATTTGAACATTAGACGTGCTTAGATGCGTTTTCCTGGCATCTGGGAATGAGACATCATACATTTTCAGTTGAAAAAAAGACTGTTTTTGTACTGGATAGTGGATGCGTCCCTCTACTTTCAAAATGAATCAAGACTTATGGCATTTGGAAGCTTCGAGGCGGGAAAAGTGTCAGCAGGCGATGGGCGTTTGAGCGGCATGTTCTGTTCTGGACTAGCATTTTAACAGGTGGTGTGGTGCACGCAGCAATGCCGTTTTAGCTTCTTTCCTCGGCGGCCTATGTAACATTTGTGGCTTTGAAAATTTTTTGTTGCTCTGCAAAAGCTAGGGGGGGGGGCCCTTATGGCGACGCCTGAGAGGGTGCATTGTGCATGAAGCCAATGCACCTTCTCATGTACTTGTGAAAATGGAAGTGAAATGATGAAATGTTTGGATATGTTGAAGGGAGTGTTGTGTTACCAGAGGATGTTGTCCAGAAATGTTTATTTTGAGAACATTTTAATTGACCACCATGTACACACCCGCCATGGACTATCCATATTATGCTAGGCCATAGTGTTTGAGTTTTGGGTAGTGATGGTTGTTGAGAAATGACTCAATCAGTGTGTATTCGGCGGACCAGTATGAGTGCAGATACATGGGTTACCGGATTTCTGCCCATTTTTCCCAATTCTCACCGGATAGGCCGTGCACCTAGGGACGATCCCAGGAAATTAATCTTATTAAAAATCTTAACAAGATGTTTCTTACCAATATCTTACTATTAAAGAAAAATCTTTGATCCTGTTTTTTGTAAGAATCTTATAGGAAAGATCTTGTAAGAATGTTAAAGAAAAATCTTACTAAGATTTTTCTTACTAAGATCTTAGAAATAGCTAGGATACTTAGGGCTTACTAAGAAAATTATAAGATTGGTAAGGTTCTTGTCCTAGTTTGTATACTCTTTCAAAAAATCCTGATATTCGTCGAATAAAGTATTACCACCGCACCGCACATATTTTGGGCTACAATTTACGTCGTGGATAGTTCCTATAGTGAAGAATCCCCCACGTATGTTTCAGCACTTGAGCTTGCGTTTTTCGTGAGAAATCGAGCTGAATACTGCACTCACCGCCGGGTCGAAAATCCGCGGTCGCCATGTTGTTTGTACGGTAACGGCCAGGCGCGGATCCAAGGGGGGGGGCGCGCACCCGCCGCACGCCCCCCCCCTTTCGGCCAAAAAATCTTTAAAATCGACCGTGAAATTCTGAAATTTGGAGCAAATCATTGAAATTGACCGTAGATTTCAATGTTTCTAGCACAGTGCGCCCCCTCTTTCCCGAAATCCTGGATCCGTCCCTGACTGCAGTTACCGTAGTCAGTGCAGTAGGGGTGATCTACTTTGCAACAGCTAATAAGAATATTTTCTTCTTTACACGGCAATGCCGATCTCATATTTGTGGCAATTTTGGTGGCAATTCGCAAATAAACTATGCAATGAAGTTGGGAAATGCCACTTGATGTAAAAACAAAATGTCGCGCCTATTGGTACAACGTCTGCACATAGATCTGCTGTAACCATGGTAAAGAGTTACCGGATACCAGTCTCGTACATGTATCTCACTCCATAATTTATGCGGGGTATCAAATGATAGCTGCCCCAAACAGCGTTATTCTGACATCTGCCAAGAAGAAATGCACAGTCTTGCTCGGACAGTAAATCATGAATAATACTCATACTCATACTCAATATCCGAATTCTGGAACTGCCGAGGTACTTTGTATGTAAGTCTTTAGCCGCATTTGGCCTATTTTGTGCAAATGAAATATGAAATACTAGTGCCTTCTGATAGTGAGGAAGATGGGAAGGCGCTGCGATCGTGATGGCACGAGGTTGAATGATTTGGCGCGTAAAGTAGGTTTGGAGAGAAAATGTAGGTACGGCAACTAAGTGGCTTATCCATTTAGGTGGTTGAAGCATTTTGGAATCATTTGGGTTGAAGGCGGTTCCCAATAGGAGCTGTCAGCGAGTTGACCACTAGGTGTCACTACGGCCCAATTCAATGCATCTAGCGGTCCCAGTCATTATCGATCGAGCAGCAATCACGTAGATTTTCCTGTACATTGGTCCGCTAAGACTTTGTTGCCCTCTGTTGGCAATATGCGCGGCTGACTGCTCCTATTAAGAAAACTTGACTGATTTATTCCGACTGATGCTTTTTGCAGTGTTTTTTCTACAGAAATTTTAATTTTTACAACGGGTCCTGATTAAAGCGAATGGCTCGCGGGGTTTGTTTTGATTTTTGGTGGTACCTCCCATAGAAAGTGAACCTGGTGTCCAGGCAAAACCGTGCTCCAGTCATGCCGAATCGGTAGATGTCGTCCTGGGTAACCCTAAAGTTTACGCAGGACCAACCTGGGTAACCCTAAAAGTTACCCTGGACCATCCTGGGTAAACTTTAGTGTACTAAAGTTTACCCAGTTTGAAATTCGCGCTATACAGGTGCCCATGCCTCCACAGCGCCGCTGGCAATTTCCCGCGCCAGTGCATATAAGTTCATCCCGAACTAGCCACTGCAGTTTGGGGTCACATTTACCCTTTCAAGCAGTTTGTATTTTCCTTCCACGACCTTAACCAGCTTCTTTTTGATTTCTCGACTTTAGATGTGAACTGACCACCCCTATAAGATGCGATCGAATTCAAATACATCTGCAAATCCTCCGCAGCAATACGAGTGACGTTATCAGCTGCCATTTTTGCCGATTTGATGGATTTCGTTCACTGATATATGACTAAGTGCCGTTTTCAAGATCCTCGACCGAAGGTGAAAAAGTGCGCGAATTTCAAACTAGGTAAACTTTAGTACACTAAATTTTACCTAGGATCATCCTGGGCAACTTTTAGGGTTACTCAGGTTGGTCCTGGGTAAACTTTAGGGTTACCCAGGACGACATCTACCGATTCGGCTCCAGGCATAGGCAAAACCTTTGCAAATATGGCAACGTGCACCTGGGGACGAGGTTCAATAAAAAATATGTTAAAATGGGTTAATGATATTTTCAAATTCAGTCGGTCAAAAGGTACATTTTGTACTACATGTATTCACATTGATTTTGAAGCGGCATATTTTGCAGAATACGCCTCCGAAGTTTGGCTGTCTAATGCATTTCCCATTAAACTAAAATCCTTCTTTCGCCTTTTTCTCAAAACGGCGCTTGATTTGAGGACATGTCAACAAACAACTGTCAACAAACCCCGCGAGCCATTTGCTTTAAGGTCTACCAACATATTAACGGAAATTATGGGATCAGGGAAATGAATGCTGCGTAAACCGAGGGCATTGAGAAATTTCGTGGCATCCTCTATTCAAAAAAGGCTTTGGTACAGACGGGTTACAGAGGTATGGCAGTCAAGAGGTCAAGCCGGAACAATAGTGTGGCTCAATACAACTCGCACTTTTATCCGCGTCGAAGAGAACTTCATTGTCTAAATCAATTCCCCCTCCCAACCAGCGAAGCATGATTGCCGTAAGGCTTGAAATGATATTTTTTGCCAATGAAAGTGAGATACCATCGCCGTAACTAGCTTTTTCTGCCCGTGTAAACACCTTTTTTCTCAAAACGGCGGGATAGCCCCTTTATCCGTACATTGAGTAAACATTAAAAGTATTTCTACATCTAGTTACACCGTGTGTAATGCAATGGTGTATATAACTGAACACGAGAGCGTATAGCCGACACAGTCTTTTTAGTAAGCGGACTCCGTGACAAATCTTTCAGAAAATTATCAATTGAGATTTTCTTCTTGGCGCAATTCAAAGGCTATTAAAAAAACAAACATGACAAAGACGATAATGTTTTGTGACGAATTCTAACAGCTTCCAGGCTCGATATACACCAGGAACCCCCAGCAGTGAGTCCGGAATCAGTGTTATGGAGTGAGGTGTCGTGGAATTGCGCAGGCCCAACTGTTGCCTTTGCTTGTGACACCACCTCCAAGCTAGCTAGCGTTTCGACAAAATGCGAGTCGAAATGTTTGTCTACAGTCCTTACGAAACGTGTTACTGGACAAAAGATAAAGATAAAAATTAATGCAGCTGTTGGATGTCGTTATGTTCATGACGATATTGAAGGATAACCTCCTGAGCCCTGGTTCTTCAAATGCATGGTTTGGGTTAATGAACTCCCAATAAACCCAATCAATGCAGTAGGCGAATTGGATTGCAACAAACGCCACCGATATTGTGAAGAGCATGGCGAGCATTCCTCTTTCGTCTTGTTGTTGCCGTTGTCCTTTTTGTTCTGTTTCCCCTCGAAGCTCACCACTTGGCGAGCACCCCCAACCTTTTCGCTGTTTCGTAAACTGGTATGAAATGCAAACGTTGCCAATGACAATGATTGCAGATGTGAGAAAGATATCAGCTGTTTGAAATGAAATTTGGGAATAATCGGGAAACCATTTTGGAAATTCTTTTGGATACACACAAACGGCGTAGTGGTCTGCACCCTCCACCTGTATCTTGGATTCCATCCACCAATAGTAGACATAGAATGCTGTATGAAAGATTGTGTTGGAAACAAGAAGTGTTCTTGCCTTCGTAATCGTACACCAGGATGCAGCATGCAGAGGCCAAGAAACTGCTATCAGCCTGTCTACAGTTAACTGAACAACACACCAGACGGAGACGCCATACACTACATAGCCGAGATTGAAATATAGCTTGCAAAAGATATCCCCCATTGAAGTTACTACATTGTGCACATTGTTAAGTAACACCCATGGGACGTAGCTCACCAGTATCTTCAAGGTATCGGCGATAGCTAAGGCTTTGTAGTTCCAAGCAACAACTGATGTCTGTTTCTTCTTTGTATTCATGATAATAAAAGCGAGAGTGTTGCCAAAAATTCCTGCAAGTATTGAGAAAATTGGGACATGAAATGTGAGTATTCCAGACAGGATGTCAAGAATCCCGAATTCAGTGTATGTGCCAGTGACGACACTCCGATTTAAGAACATATCTTCGCAGATATTTTGGGGTGTTTTAAAGCGCCGCCGGAGTTGAGATTAGTACCACCAGGTTTTTGGGATAATCTAGAACCCCCGCGCTGAGACAAAAATGATGTGCAGAATCGTCCACTGCAGAGTATGCATGAGAACCGTTTATCCTACCGCTCTAAATAAATTTTCTGTTATCGCGAATGAAAATAGATGTACTATTTTAATACAGTGAAGTAAAAAAATTACATACGGAATACGGAATGGGCAGCAAAGATGAATCACACTGAGTCGTTTGAAAGAATATAAGGAACACAATCTAAAATTCTTCATTAACACTAAACTTACATGTAGATATGAACAAAGAGAGCGTTATGGGCATGTTCGTTTTTTATTAGCCCGCTTGGCCCATAGGCCAAATGGGCTTATGCTGTGCTTGGCGCCTTTAGTGGAGGTCTGTCGTGCGTGCGTGCGTGCGTTAGTGCGTGTGTCCGTAAACTTTTCCCTTGTCAGATGGATAGCGCCTTCAGTTTTTGACGGATCATTTTCATATTGCATATGGGTGTGTATGACCACAAAATCTAGGTCACGTTCGATTTTGGGTGCGATTCCTACTTTGGCCAGTAGGGGGCGTTTTGTGAAAAAATCCAAAGGCCTGTATTTTGAGAATGGCTTGAGCTACCGCGATGAAACTTTGTATGTATGTACCTCTAGTTTGTGGTGACTTGCACACGAAGTTTCGGTGCAGTCTGATTCTTGACTTTGCCACTAGGGGGCCAAAATGAAAATATCAAATTTTTCCTCGTCAGATGGATAGCGCCTTCAGTTTTTGACGGATCATTTTCGTATTGCATATGGGCATGTATGACCACAAAATCTAGGTCAAGTTCGATTTGGGTGCGATGCGATTCCTACTTTGGCCAGTAGGGGGCGTTTTGTGAAAAAATTCAAAGGCCTGTATTTTGAGAATGGCTTGAGCTATCGCGATGAAACTTAACTTTGTATGTATGTACCTCTAGTTTGTGGTGACTTGCACACAAAGTTTCGGCGCAATCTGATTCTTGACTTTGCCACTGGGGGGCCAAAATGAAAATATCAAATTTTTCCTTGTCAGATGAATAGCGCCTTCAGTTTTTGAAGGGTCATTTTCATATTGCATACAGGTGTATATGACCAAAAATCTAGGTCAAGTTCGACTTTGGGTGCGATGAGATTCCTATTTTGGTAGGTGGGGGCGTTTTGTGAAAATCTTAAAAGGGATACACTTTGATAATCGTTTGAGCTATTGTATTGAACCTTTGTATGTACATGTATTTATCTCTAGGTTGTGGTGACTTCCTGACGAAATTTTGGTGAAATCTAATTCTTGACTCTGCCACCAGGAGGCCAAAACCAAACTCACAAAATCTGCTATGTACCGTATGCTTTGGTCACAGATATTGTCAAAGATGGCTTGTATGGGATTCTGATATGGGTTATGCTTTCCACCATTGTGCTAAAAAGCCAAGCGGGCACAGTGGGCTACTTTTAGAATTTGTCATATTACAATACCGCAATTGCTAAAGTACATCCATTAGTCCGTGGGCTAGGGGGGGGGGGGGG
>NMRB01001447.1:146471-183582 GCA_002633025.1 Notospermus geniculatus
AGCCCACGGACTACATGTTTGATTCTACAAGTACCCATACATAGGACATCTCCAAACCAATGCGATACAGACCATTGGCTCTATATTATAGAGCAAAATGTCCTGGCTTTTGCTCTAACACTGACTGTGGTTTTCGTTGGGTTCATCCAAATCAGCAAAACGGAATCCGATGTTTAAATAACGCCATGTTACCATGCAGCGACTGCAGGAACATTTTCATTGTCTTTCATATTTTTATAGGCCTATTTATCAACCGCACTACGCGCCCCTCTGCTGTAGACAACTGGAACACGTGCGCTAATTGCATCCCCTTCTACTGAAGTCCTCTTTTGCAGACCCTTTCTGGCACAGCTGCATATCTTTCTCAGACCTGACCTAGCAAGTGGCGCGTCCTCTGGTAGTGGATTACCTTTCGTCTCGGGGAAAAACGACAGAAACGGGTATGACCGTCATCCCAACAAGACATCCGCTGATTATGTATGGAAACGTCCAGTGAACAACATCACCCTGTAAAAATATGTTTAGCACACTGTCATCATGGCGGAATTGAAGACAGGCAAGTCAGGTGCAAAGTCTGATCCCGGGATCATCTTTGCCCTAAACGTCAGCTTAGCAAATTGTCTCCCACATGGCATGTATGCTGAACTGGCTCGGCGTGCACACGGTTCAGTTATCTTTTGTATATAGATGGATGATCATTTGCTTACTCGCCAGAAGTACAATTTGCGGTGGATGATACCATTAACTGGTGAGGCGACATCTCCAATACCGAATCCAACTGATCTGCAAAGAAGAAGTACGAACTAAGGATGCTGGCCTTCTCTCTCATATTTTCGCTCATTCTTCTTTGAAATGTAAATTGTTCGTGCTGATGTTGTTAGTATTAAAGGGAGACCCCACGCATTGTAAGCTTTTGAATTTTTATCAATCCATAGAGACTAATGCCATGAATTGTGATGTCACTAGTGTTAATAGCAGGGGCGTCGGAGCCGGGGGGGCTGGGGGGGCTATAGCCCCCCCCCACTTATTTGCTGAAAATGTTGTATTTTTTAACATTCAAGTTTGAGTTTTTCGTGCAAAGTAGGTGTATTTCCTATTATCTCTCCGGTCAATCTACACCAACTCCCCCTGTAGTACATCTTTTGGTCGGGCTCGTTCCCCATGAGTATTAAATGGTATCGCCCAGCGTATATCAGATCGGCTTATTACCACTTAGACCTATACTACGCCCACGAACTGCGGGACTCTCGTATCACTGACTGCACGATGCAAAGTAGCGAAAGCGACTTGTCGGATCCATTTGATTTCATTGAGGTCCTCCGGCATGGATCTGAAAGTGAATCTGATGAAGAACCGCCGACTGACAATGACAGTGGCCATATGGAGATAGGACCTCGCGTCCAGACACCTGAGGTGCAGTCGACAGACGGAGGGATAGTTGAAAATGCCGAGGCCGAGAGTACAGAAGCCGCAGCGGTTGTTGCGGAACCCTTCCATCCGGCTGCCCACTATAACTTTCCACCAAGAAAATTTGGGAAACAGAACCGGTTTTTCAAGCCGTCATGGTGTGTGACATTCCCGTGGTTGCATTACGATGCGGCTAATGACAGTGCGATTTGCTTTAAATGTAGCAGGGCCGAACGGGCGGGAAAACTCAAAGATGTAAAGAATAAGGAAACCCAGTTTCTAACGGACGGTTTTACGAACTGGAAAAAGGCCGTCTTCAAGTTCAAGGATCATGAGGGATCGAAGTGCCATATGAGGACAATTGAATTGGAGGCGGAGAAAGTCCCAGATATTGGTAAGACACGAGATGTGAAACCGAAATCGACGGTCCGTTATGAAAAACCTTATGGTTGATACTTTAAACCTTCTAATGTAAGATGTAGCTTTCTTTCCAGTCATAATGCTCTTCTTATCTTTTCTTATAATATTTACTCCAGGTGAAGTGTTATCCACTGCCCACGCTAAGGAGAAGGAGAAAAACCGTGAGATGTTCCTTCTGATTCTCTCCAGCGTTAAGTTTCTCGCCCGCCAGGGTATCCCGCTTCGAGGCCACGGATCCGGTGTGGATGGAAACTTCAATCAATTACTTAAATTGCGATGTAGTGATAACGAAGCCCTGAAAAACTGGTTGGCCAAGAAGACCGATACGTACACATCCGCTGACATTCAAAATGAAATTCTTCAGATCATGTCATTGAGCATCGTTCGGGACATCGCTAAAAATGTTCGAGAAAATTGGTTCACTATAATGGCTGACGAATGTACAGACGTAGACAACAAGGAGCAGTTAGTGATCTGTTTCAGATGGGTTGACGATAACTTTGAAATTCATGAGGATTTCGTGGGACTCCATTCCCTAGATTCTGTTAAAAGTGACGAGATTGTCAAGGTGTTGCAGGATGTTCTCCTGCGGATGAACGTTCGCTTGAAAAGTTGCCGTGGCCAGTGCTATGATGGGGCTTCGAACATGAGTGGGAAAAAATCTGGAGTTGCTACTCAGATAGAAAATATTGAAAGTCGTGCACTGTATATGCATTGCTATGGCCATTCGCTTAACCTTGCGTGTCAGGATGCAATAAAACAAAACAAGCTCATGCGAGACACACTTGATGACACCCGCGAAATTACTAAATTGATAAAGAAATCGCCTAGACGAGACGTTATATTTGAAAAAATTAAAGCCGAAATCACACCAGAGGGCAGTCCTGGCATCAGAGTACTGTGTCCAACAAGATGGACGGTGAAACAAGAATCTTTGGAGAGCATTCTGAAGAATTACAACAGCTTGCAGCGGTGCTGGATAGATGCGAAAGACGTCGCCACTGACACGGAAACAAAGGCCCGGCTTGGTGGTGTTGATAGTTCCATGAAAACATTCAATTATTTCTTTGGTTGTAACATTGGAGTTCAGTTACTTGGCTACGCTGATAACCTTGCAAAGGCTCTTCAAGCAACCAAACGGTCTGCTATGGATGGACAGGAGCTGGCTAGGATGACAGTGACAACTCTGAAGAGTTTGCGAACCGACGAAGCCTTCGAGTCACTTTGGAAGCAGATCCAAAGTCGCCGTGAGGACGTTGATGTTGCAGAGCCGATCCTACCACGTAAGCGTCGGGTACCAGTTCGATATGAGGAAGGCAACGCCCCTCCCGAATACATCGATTCCGTTCTTGTGCATTATCGTGTCATATATTATGAGGTCCTTGATTTCCTAGTTAGCGGTATCGAAACACGCTTCCAACAGAAAGGATATGTTGTGTACAGCTCTCTCGAGAAGCTGCTTTCTCAGGCAGTGGAGAAGGAAATGGTACCATATGCAGACAAGGAGCTAGAGAAAACCCTGACAAGTGTAGCATGTTTTTATGGTGATGACATTGATGCCGACCGTCTGCGACAACAGCTGTCTATTCTCTCACAGCATTGTCCTTCTGAAACAAGACAGGCAAAGCCATGCGACATAGTGGAGTTCATCAAAGGCCTTGGCACGCATAAACTGTCTCTTCTTACTGAAGTGGCTAAGGTTGTCAAGTTGTTGCTGGTTATGCCAGCATCAAACGCACAAAGCGAACGGGCTTTTAGTGCCATGCGAAGAGTGAAAACGTACCTAAGGAGTACAATGACTCAGAAAAGGTTGAATCATTGCATGGTACTTCATTGTCATTCGGGGAAAACCGACAGCCTTGACGCGACCGATATTGCGAATGAATTTGTAGCAAAGAATCAACATCGTCAGTATGTTTTTGGTGAATTCACCAAGTAGGCCTAAGCTGTTGATCATGATCAACAATTCTGGTGAGCTGGAGACGAGTTTTTAGACTTTAATGGTGGTTAGCATGATCACCATTCCTGACATTTCGCCCCCCTCATGCGTAGGCCCTAACGGTATCGCGAGGACACTGAAAGTAATACGTAGAAATTGTAATTGGTGAAATAAAAATCGTCCAAAATATGTACTTTTGTTAATGCTACAATCTGCTGTCAGAAGCCAGGAAATCGCATCTAAGGGTGTTTCATCGTAATTTTTTTCTGGGGGAGGCCCCCCAGACCCCCCGCTGCAGCCCCCCCAGATGGCATCCACAGGAAAAACGCTCCGACGCCCCTGTTTGTGTTTTATTCAAGTCTGGCAGGAGGCCGCCGAGATGACAGATCCTGTCAGCAAGTGCAACAGCTCCAAAGGTACACGGATCTTGGAACGCGTAACACAATGCGAATATCAAAATGTCCTTATGTTAATGCTTTCACGAATTTTTGGATTGTGCGACATGGATACGAGTGGTGGGTGTCACGGATAGTGGTGATACCGATCGTGATCTGGGTATTGTCAGTGAACTACAAAATACAGGAAACAGAATTACCATAAATAATTCAACAACAAATGAACTTGTAAACAGAACAGTGCCAGTCTCAACGAGGAATCCACAAATACTCAGGCAGACTACCCAGTATGAGACAACATAGCCGAGACTGACACCGTCACAAACACAAGCAGAAATGTCACCAACGGTCGTTCATGAAATCGGATCACACGGTAGGTTCACAGTACAGTGGAAGCTGTCTACATTGAACACTCACGGGGAATTTCAAGAGTGTTCATTGTAAGGAGGTGTTCAATGTACCAAGGGTCACCGTAGGCCTACTACGTGGCGTTAGTGATATCATACTGGTTGACTCACTCATTTTACATTAAAATAGGTCCCACAACTCTCCAATCATTCCGATTTATTGTGTTAATTATTTTGCTCAAACTTCACCAATAAGGTATCGAATGTAGCCATTGGCTTCCCATCATGAAAAAACAATGGAGCTGTTAGAAGGACCTTGTCAAAAGTTCGGATTAAAAGCAAGGACATGATGAAGTGCACACTGGTACATTTAGTGTCTAGGGTAGGGAGCTGTCCACTTCACAACGCTTCTTATCAAACACAAATTCTTCAAGCAGCATTTTATACCATTATACAGACTTTATGCTGAAGCTGACCATGGGTAAATTAAATGTGGATGAGGGTCATAAGCTGGTTCCCTATCTAGCCAGTTACCCAAATTAACTGTTCAAACAAAACCACAACTGATTGTTGTTCACACCTTCCACGCCCCATACCAATGAAAGGACATCTGGGATAACAAGTAGTTAATGCCTATCAAACAATCCGATGAAACAACTGGTCGGTGTTCAATTTACCAAGGTAAATTTTGCTGATGGGGATTGAAGTTACTGTTCAATGTTCAAATTAGGGAGACAAGTGTTCAATGTATAAAGGCCCTGCTAATTGCATTTACTGTTAGATCTGGCGGGGACTTTCAAAAGTGTTCAAAGTAGACAGGGGTTGTTCAAAGTACCAAGGTGTTTAATTAATTAAATGTGGCAGCTGGTTCCACTGTATTTGAAAATTTAGAAATACGGCGAGAATATACATCTAGATACATATATAAAAGAGTAGGCCGATTTATGTCACGCTAAAACTCTGCCTTCTTGCGGTTGGACTCGCGAATTTCTGTTCTGTAATGAAGGATGTACATCTGCACTGTGTCCACGAACCATTAAAATACAAAGTTTTGCTTTTTAAACTGTTAAGTTCGATCGGTTTTATTTCGTCTATTTCGTCACAGTTTCAAGTGCTGGGGAACCCCAGCCCGTGACGTCACGGGATACCCAGTTGCCATGGTGTCGCCAATCAGCGTCGTCCAAATCAACATCCTCATACGTCACAAATCAGCCCGTCATCGACACGTATGACGTCAGTCAATCAGTGATGACGTCGTCACGGTCTACACTGAATTACTGACGTCATACGTGTCGGTGACGGGCTGATTTGTGACGTATGAGGATTTTGATTTGGACAACGCTGATTGGCGATACCATGGGAACAGGGTATCCCATGACGTCATGGGCGGGGTTTCCCAGCACTCGAAACAGTGACGAAATCGACGAAAGAATATAGGTCATCGCCGCGGAAACCTGGGTTTATATGACGTCATGATGTCACACGCCGTGCAACTGACGCTCAGTTCGGTCGCCGCATCCCTGTGAACTGCAGCTGTCCCGCCGATTTGTGATTGGGGATACCATTGCGAGTGGTGAATTCGCTNAAACTGAACGAGATGTTTATAAGTTAAACAAGACATTTACAAGACATTTAGATTTACTGTTTTCTAAATGCAGTGTTTAGGTCATCTGTTCATTTCTAATGGAAAACTAATCGCGTTTAGATGTTTAAAAAGTGTTGCATATTCCCGTTTAGTTTCGTGTTTAGACTTTAGATTTACAGTAACAAATGATATATTTCGGCATTTTAGGCAACAAGACGTATGTTTCTACTCTAGGCGGATAGAACGCCTGTCCTGATGATATGTTCAGTTATATTCACGTAATGTGTTAAGTTGTGTTTTGTTAAACACAAAACTAAACGCTAAACGCGTCACCTGGATTTACAGTGTTGCACCGACTGGAGATAACTGCAACTAGAGTCTCATTCTGAAGTGGAGACAAAGTCTACTCATTTTGGGTTTTCTCAGTTCTCCAGTCGACGGGACAGGGTATCAGCTGGAGAAAATTGGAAACAAACCGAGGGGAACCAAAATTTGCTCATATGAGGAGCTCGGTGGTGTGGTGGTTCTGGTGTCCGACTTGCGATCAGAGGGTCCTGGGTCCGAAACCCAGTTGGTGTGAAACGTTTTTTTTTATATGGAGACATCACTTGTTTATTTGATTCGAGACAACAGACAATCCGGTGGAAGCAGCTGAGAATCATTTTAACCAGTTGGAGACAAATGTCATCTCAAGAGGAGACCCAGTTATGTTCGACTTGCAAAAGAAACTCATTTTTAGGGACAAGAGTTGGAGATTCATTTTATCGCGAGATGTGATCGTTTTTTCTTTCTGTGTAGTCTTGTCTCTGTTTTACCTGTATTTCAACTCCTATTTTCTTCTGCTTTTATATATTGTAAAGTGCTTAGAAAATGTACATTTTATCATTAATCTAGCACTTAACTATAATAAAGTATTATTATTATTATTTGTACAGAGCTTCGAGAGCTTTTGATGGGAAGCGCTTTTACGAATAAATTATTACTATTATTATTTCTTCTCTTTCGATTCACCGTGGCAAGTAGGCCTATTGGGGCATACGATGAAGAAATAAGAGAAACAGAAACCAGTCTTTGAAGGGGGGAGGGGGGGGGCAGAATTTAGAAATCGAATGGGATGACTAGCCATTGGGCTCATACTTAACGTGTTCGAAAACTTACTCGCGCCTACATGCACCAGCCTGGCGCAACAGCATTTTATTTACCGGAAGTTCTCCAAGTTGGTCCTCTCGCGCCAGGCGCTACTAACCCTTCCCCTGTACCGGTTACTTCGGGAAGTATCCTAGCATGCAGAGCATGATGTCACTTCCGAATGTAGATGCACACAGCCCTCGCATACATTGATCCATACATCGGCGTGCCAAAAAAATAAAACACGGTCGTGTTAGACACGAGTAAAGTGTCATGGCGGACAGTCAGCCAATCTGAGCGCATCCGCCATGACACTTTACTCGTGCCTAGCACCACAGCGTTCTTTTATTGGCCTCCAATGCGCATAACTGAGAAAGCGCTAGTGTCTGGTCGGTGAAAGTAATCGAACACTCTAACTAAAGAACGCAAACTACTATCAGGCAGTGCGGCGACAAAAGTGCCCGCTCACCAGCTCCAACGCCGAACTGGCTGTTCATTGGCCTAACAAGGGAGGGGATAGATGTCGCTTGGGTGGTACAACAATGCCCACCGCCTTCTCTCCTCTCCTTTGTTTCGCCGCGTCAAATATCAGGGATAACAAGTGTAACTGCGGAAAACCCGTGTCGATTACAGTGAAATTAAGGACGATATCGAAGAAATATCGAAGAAATCGCGAGGAGAATGCCGGCAGATTGCCGCATACTTCTTACATTTCGCTGCCTACGTCACCGCGCACGTTTGTGTGCGGTGAAGAAGGGAGCGAGCGCTAAGAACCTCTGATATTCTTATCTGATATTCTTATGATGGCGTTTCCCTAGCAATCGCCATTGTAATGACCAATTACGAAACCGCGACCATATTTTCAGCCAGTAGTATTGATCATCAGGTGCAATGGAGCAAAAATTGCAATACAAAATGCACATTAATTCCCTGTGCATGTATATAAATCTTTGTTACTGATTGTGTTGGTCAAAGTAAATATCATATCATACATGTAGCCTATCATACAGATGGCCTGTCATTAAACAAAAGACAATACATGTATACAGAAAAAGCGTTGTTCATGTAACCGCTTAAAGGCCCGTTTCCACAGAAGCGGTAGCGTGAGCGTTTTGACGCTTCGCCCATTGTTTGGAAGCAGAGCGGCGGAAAATAACAAAAGATTTGACGCATCACGCAGCGTGAAACGCGTCTCTGTGGAAGCGAGCCTTAAAGTTGGCGCCTATATTGCACCCCAACTTTAGGTTGATTTTGTCCGTTGGGCGGTTGATTTTTCTGACAAATATGTAAAACGCATGGATTGAAGTGGTAAGAGAACTGCAAACATGCTTGGTTCAAATATCGGTGGCACAATAGTAACAGAGTGCTTCAAAAAAGTTGTCTTCAATTGGAGTATTCTAAAACCAGATTCCGTGCACGAAGGAACACGTTCGACCCTGATATGTGCCGCCAAGTGTTTGCACGAGGACTGTTCAACAATTAACTTTTTCCGAGATGACACAGTCTTTATTTGTCAATTAAATAAAAAGAAAGGGACATGTATGGAGAAAGAGGAAGCTTTTGAATATCAGGGAGCCAGGATGTATCAGAAAAAGGTGGGTATATTTCGTTGTCATTTTATTTCCTCTAAAATCCTTCAGACACTTCTTCCCCGGATTCATTCCATTGCGATTTTTGGATAGGCAGCATAGCAGAAAATATATGAGAAACCTGCAGGATTATTGCTACTCGGAAGTGATGTGGGCGGCTGAACCTGGGCCGTATGCACCAAGCGAAGATTATCCTGAACTCAGGTTGAGCCACAACTTTTCCATTGTCACATCACGCCCTGGCAAACCTGAACAATATTATTGCAAAGTTGTGGCTCAACCTGAGTTCAGGATAATCTTCGTTTGGTGCATACCATCTTCGATATAAATCGAAGGCCGATCTGCTCACCACTGCGTTACATCGCACATCACCCTTCGAGAAATTGACCTGTCCACGGCGTATGTGCTGCCTCGAGAAGAAGAGGCCAATCAGAATCGGTGTTGTAAAATTTCCTCGTGGTACAAATAGTGGCAACCGAAGACCCCTGCCGACGACTCGATATAAAGTGCAATCTGATTGATCGCCCGGTAAAGTTGGCATCGTGCCAAGATACGCAACGGACCAGTCTATTACTCGAAGGGTGATGTGCGATGTAACGCAGGAGCAGATCGGCCTTCGATCATCGAAGATGGTGCATACGGCCCTAAAGTGTATCAGAATTTTTCGAAGTTTGACGTTGAGCTTTTATTGTGCGTGTTCGGTTCTGGTCGTCTGTTCACTATCATGCACCAGATGCTGGAGCATTACATGTATCTTGACAACTCAGTAACATCTACATAAACTGTGTGTGAAGCTACGATGAGGTTATCTCATAATCTGGTCGTATGACGTCAGTGAGTGTTTGTCAGACGACGAATAAAATCGGGAGGCTGATATATGTTTCTTAAAGGGAGACATCCGAAAGATATTGCCCGGCGGGCACTTGTTGTTTTTGTTTTGATTAGCGCACAGCACCGTCTGTTAATCAACGGTGACACTCGCTATGGCATAGGCCCCTGGAGAGCTATCAGTGAGTTTAGAACACGTACCTAACCAAACGTATCTAAAAAAACACAACACGTATCTAAGAACACCCCCCGAGCTCACGAATTTGTGAGCTCGGGGTGTGTTTTTACAAACTAGTGTTTTTTTGGTTAGATACATGTTCGAAACTCACTGATAGCTCTCCAGGGGCCTGTGCCATAGCGTAGTGTCACCGTTGATTAACAGACGGCGCTGCCCGCTAATCAAAACAAAAACAACTAGTGCCCGCCGGGCAATATCTTTCGGATGTCTCCCTTTAACAATCCAGATGAAATTAGGAGAATGTCGTATCCAGAGGAGGTTACCTTTAATACCGCCCATGGAGAACGAAAAACATTCATTTCTCTATCTGATAGACCATCCCAAAAAACCTCTCGTCACATCATTTTCGGCACGTGGTGCGCCATGGTTTAGGCAAATTTCGTATTTAATCGATGCAAAGAGTGCCAACTGTCGACGAGTATACAATGTAACATTCTACAAAAATACCGACTACACAAATATTGTAGCTGCATCCAGGCTAAATTACACAATTATGTACGAGGTCAATGTCAGAACAAGACAAAGGCAGAAGTCTGATATGAGGCCATTGTTGAGTGTATATGATTTTAGAAACGGAAAATATGTCGGTCGAATAGACTTGAAAGCCAGTAAAGAATGTTTAGCATGGAATGGGCCCGCTTCTCTGGCATATCAATACTGGGTGGTTCAGGATAATATGGAAGGTATCTCTGTAGTTTGTTTCGTACATGATGCGCTATTAATGACAGTTTACACTTTCATCCTAGAATCTGAGAAGAATAGTTTCATTTACATTTTATCCCAAAATGCTACGGTGAAAACGGCGCACTTGCACTCTCACCCTGACATTGGAGTATTTTTTATCGCCCTCGACGTATCCTTATTGATTTTACCGGATAACCACAGAAAGCGTGTGACAATGGCAACCTTACATTTATCAAAATCTGGAGCTAGGTTGTCCACGAACACCATTAAAACCCCTGATACTTTTCATGCTTTAGGATATAGTTATTCGACCAGAACCTTTCTTTACCATTTTAATACGTTTTCATACACAAAAATCAGTCTGATTGAAGTAGTCGACTGTTTCAAAGAAAAGAGTGAGGTCAGGCTGTCTCATATTGTGTTGCGATGTGCAGAATCGTTTCGAAAGTTTTTCATAAGTTATTTGATTGACCTGGGGCAATCGAAATACTTCTTGACAATCGCAAAATCCACTAAATCCTTATTCTTTTTCCCCGCTGAGTTTATTGGTTCAAGACCGATTATTCGCGCAGTGCATGTATTAGAACGTGCCCGCTGATACTTCCCTATTTCCCTCTTTGCTTGTACATTGTGTACGCGAAACATCACGTCATGTACGAATACTTTTTTCCTCGATCTCGATTTTTTGATATGAGAAATGATATTTTTCCATCCTGAGAATATCAGTGCTTACTGCTCGCTCCCTTCGTCACCGCAGACAAACCCCTGAGAGAATTAGGCTAGTGGCAGGACCCCCAAATTTTCACTAACATACCCCTCCCTGAGGTATAACCAGCTAAATTGGTCTCATTTGAATCGTTTCGGTCTCTACTTTATGGATCTGGCGGTTGTGGTGACGTAAATAGTACACAACATAGACTTTTGAAGTTCAGAAGCCGCTGACACTGACTTTATCATTGGACGAAGAATTGAGGTTTGTACAGGAGAATGAGACCTGATGTACAGGTAACTTTTGAGCCGTTGGATTTACGGCCCATAAATGTATTACCAACAGATAGAAACCTGGTGCCTCGTGACAAAATATGCATGTTTTTGTATTTTTTAACTGGCTACATAATATCATGGCTTTTTTAATATATTTTGACCAATTTCTTTTAATTTACATAAAAGGAGTCATTTCTTATTACATAACTACTGAATACGATAAAGAACATGCTTGTCTGCTTCTGAGACACCATTCTGTTGGTAATACATTTATAGGGTGTAAATCCAACCGTGCAAAAGTTAGCTGTACATCAGGGTCCCATTCTCCTGTACAAACCTCAATTCTTCGTCCAATGATAAAGTCAGTGTCGCTGAATCGGTTAATGTCGTCCTGGGTACACCTCATGATTACCCAGGGTAATCCTGGGTAATCCTTTTTGTTACCCAGGATCGTCCTGGGTACAAATAAGGTACCTTAACATTACCCAGTTTTAAAATCCGCGCCGTTTTCCACCTGCGCCCGAGGTTGTGGTACGTGCGTTCACATTCTCGCTGGCAGTTTCCCTCTCAGTACATATCATGGTGTCGCGTGCAAGCCACTTCAGTTTCACATCAACTTTGACACCTGCTTTCAACTTGTATCTACCATTACCGACATCCACCAGATTTTTCGTCAGCTCTCTTCATTTTGAAATGAAAATTCCATCCCTATAGGATGGAATAGATTGGCAACTCGCGTTAAAGACTGCGATTTACAGACGTATTTGCATTCTGACAGCTGCTGACAATCACCACGTCAAAATCCTTGTGTATAAATTTGTGGCGGGCTAGAATAAGATAGTACCGTACCTCGAGCGCAGGGGGAAAATGGCGCGGATTTCAAACTGGGTAATGTTAAGGTACCTTATTTATACCCAGGATCGTCCTGGGTAACAAAAAGGATTACCCAGAATACCCAGGGTAATAATGAGGTGTACCCAGGACGACATTAACCGATTCAGCGTCAGTGTCAGCGGCTTCTGAACTTCAAAAGTCTATGTTGTGCACCATTTACGTCACCACAACCGCCAGTTCCATAAAGTAGAGACCGAAACGATTCAAATGAGACCAGTTTTAGCTGGTTATACCTCCGGGATGGGTAACTCCATTTCTAGAGGCTTTTTTAGCCTTTGCCGGTAGCCTAAATGCGCTTGATTTGCTGGACGCAGTGGTTCCTGGGCTCGCCGCCAGGCGAAAAATGGCGTAGCCAGCGAATTACTTTGTCGAACCAGCGAGTAGAATGCCTCATAGAGGATTTTTCAGGAATATGCATTTTTGTCTCCCATTGCGTGAACACGCCGTGTTAGTTGTGCTTAGCGGTACTGTTTCCACGAAAGATATCCGTAGTAAGTAATCATATATGAATGGATACAATATCGCCGAAAATAACACGAAAATTCGGGATTTTGTGGCGGTCGTCTGCTTTCTGCTTATAGGCNATGTTAGCGCTAACATCATGTTAGCGCTAACATGAGTTTTGTGCAACCCAGCCCAGCTTGTTTACAACTTCGGCGTCTAACTCCTTAAAAGGGCCTCTAGAGGCAGCTCACTATTAGGCTACTAACAGTATTTCTACTATGCAACAGGTGGCGCTAGGAACCATGAACTCATGAATTGTGAATCAAATGTTGACATTGATGAAATTTTACTTCAAAAATGATGCGCCAGTTGGATCCTCGTGCCACCAATTCTGTGTTAGAAATCAAATCTGCTAAAAAGCTGCCTCTAGAGGCCCTTTTAAGATGACAGGCATTACACGTAGATTGTGTCTGTCACGCACAACACAGTCATGGCAGTGCTGAACTTCCCCAAATCAACCTTACTAGAGACCAGGTACAAGTATACATGTATAATGGCCCTTGTAATATTCGCAGCCAAGCAGCTGACATGGGCATTCCGACATAGATTCAGCCTATCCTAGCGGCACCGCTGGATTCAACCTAAGTTGAGTTCAGCCTATCCTACATTCATCGCATAGAATGTATATCATTCTCAGGCCACCTGGAATTTATTTCATGTTGACCTGCTTGGTCAGCTTTGTTCAAACCTGCGTAGTTCATGTGTATCAATCACCGGCCTACTGGAATGAAATGGTGGGGGATGAACCTTTGCTGGAATGGCTTTGATACTCCACCGATTCAGGCGGATTCTCTCAGGGGTTTGTCTGCGGTGACGAAGGGAGCGAGCACTAAGGACGCCTGATATTCTCAGGATGATATTTTTCATGATGTCGAAAAAAGTGATACGATATCAATATAGCCCTAACCAAAGTTGCGTTCCCACTGTGTGTAAGTGCCGCTAAAAATTCGATCTAAAGTGGTCCTACATAACTAATTTTCATTAGTATTTGTACCGTAGGAAATTAAGCTAATTCAGTACCACTTGAAAACTCGGGCACCTTTCGTGCCACCGCTGAGTCTTCCTGGGCTTCGATTGTGGTTTTTTGATAGAATAACTGGCTGTCTTGGTGCAGTTCAAAGCTCCGAAACGGCACCAATTCTTAGACTGTCAGTTTACCAGTTAGCCAATAGAATATTCAGCCTTACAAACAGATACACGGTTCCGCATATACGAGGACTGTTTGGATATACGTGTTATGGGAAATATTTTGCCCTAAAAGTTGATAAAGGGGACGGTTCGTTCGTTAATCACCTGTACGATGTACGGAATGGTACATTTCGAGGATCACTTGTCATACCAGAGGAAAACGTATGTTCAAAAACTCGCACTTACAAGATGTCTTTTTGGTTTGGCTCGACACTCGTCATCTGGTGCACTCTGAAAGGTACATGTATTACTAAAGTCACAATCTATGATATTATAAAGATGTCTGAACCCATTTTACTTGAGAATCGTACAGCTGTCACGATGGCAGCCACTGGAATTTGTGTTTGTCATGACTCCTTTGCTGCCTTCAAAATCGTAATGAACATACTGTACATAACAGTCGCTAATCCTTGGAGGGAATACCAGCGAGTGAGACACAAAGTACATCTTTATTGGCTTGGTACGTACAGAAAAGAAGACTGGTTCACGTTCATTAGTTGGTGGGATGTGTGTTTCCCTTGCGTGATTGCTTTTCCAGGTCCTAAGGCCATTTGTTTTCGAGAACAACTCCACCCATTGCATGGCCTAGACAAGTTTACACCCAGAAGGAATACATTTGATGAAATTAAAGTCCTATTTCCGCGTATCGTCGATATAAATATCAAACACTTCGGATTCAATGCACATAACGGGGCATTGTTTCATTTTATACGACAAAAAGGGAGGAAAGGAACCTTCTTAAAATCAGTTGACGTACTCCAGGGGGTTCCTAAACATGGTAGCTCTATTTACTGAGGAATAAACTGGTTTTCATGGAAGTGAAATTGAACCCCCGATATTTTACTGCAGACGTAATGTTTTTCAAAAAACGTTGGCCTGAAAATTATAAGAGATGCAAAATAATTTTCTCAACATCTAAATGCTATAGCAATGTAGCTGTCATCATTTCGTTAACGGGAACCAGGAACGCCTGCTGCGATGGTGTAGGCCAATTCATACTTCCGCACCGACCATTAGGCCTATGCAGAAAGGAGCTGGAGAAAATCAACTGCAAGACGGGTGACTCGGTATACGGAAACGCAAGTTGACAATAGGGAGGTTTCGGAAGCGACCGGTTAGGCCCTACGACGACGTTTATCTATTGTGTGGGTATACCCAAACAATAGATAAACGTCGTCGCCTGGCCTAACCGGGCGCTTCCGAAACCTCCCTAATAGTGAGTTTGAGATCCCCGACTTATACGGATACTTATAATTTTTGCCAAATAGCATATGTCATCAAATATGGGGCTCCAATTTCCCCCTGATGCGTCGAACCATAACTAGAATAGTTATGGTTACATTCCCCCCATTGAAGTGTACGGTATACGAAAACGCCTGTTAACAAAGGCATTCCAAGGATTCACGACCGTGAAGCCATTGTTAACCGGAGTTTTCGTATACCGTATATTTCCATGTAAAGGAAGCCTAAGGGGAAGCTGTTGTTGTACATGTTCATGTTGCTTGGATCCAGTCCCCTCTGAGAAAACCAATAAAGACAACCCCAGTTGACTGTTTTTATGGCCGAATGTGATCACTGTGCTTTATAGAAACAGAAAATGAGCAAAGTCCCAAGAATTACAGCTTAATTACATAACGTAATCAAAAACAAAGAAATTCACCAAACATGAAAAACAGGTACAATTGTCTGAGAGAAGAAGCATAAAATGACACATTCAGGGAGTGGCAGCAATGCCACAAATCCATAGAACCTGGGTTGGCGAAGGTGTCTTGACCTGCACTTCATGTACACCATACACGCTCAGTAGGCCTACATTAAAGTAGTTCCAGGAAGTAAAATCAACAAGTGTCATGGCTGCCCTGTTTTGGAAAATCTGGCAGCATTCTTGGAATTCACGTGCGGGTTGCTCTACACCTGTTGAAAATATTGCTATCGAAAAGGGTGGACTAAGTAGAAAAAACTCGAACTTTATGATACGCATGTTGTTTGATCTTCAAAATGTAACATTTCTTGGGAAAGTGTTCCGACTACTTGTCTGTTGTTTATTCATTCCAATACGCGTCTCATTCAATTCCTTTTGACTGATAGACCCCGCAGGTGCCTTCATTTTCGTCATATTACTTTTATGGTATTCTGACATGTTTTATTTACAACGCTCCAACAATTCACAACGTCAGCTTGTCCTTAAGGCACACCCGTTATAACTCCAGCTAACAGTCAAACAACTACAGTCCTCCCTCGCTATTACGAACCCCTCGGGGTCCAAGGGGTAAGTTCGTAATAACGAGGAGTTCGTAATAGCGAGGAATCTTCCGTGGGGGCATGATGACCACACTGAGTAGGCTGCCACGATCAGCTGACTAAATAATGTGTGTGTGTCTGTGTGCAGCTATGCATGCGTTTCCCCGTGTGATACGCCTAGTGTAGACAAAACATGCGTTTAATAATTCAATTTACTCGCCAAGTTGTATTTATCCCAATTATTGTGAAGAAATAATAATCCATTAAGAACTTAATCACACTCTGTAGATGAAAAGTCATACATGTACTTGAGAGACACGTGGAAAGACCAGAAATGCTGCACTGCTTATGTGGGCCACGCCACCAATCGTCGGACATGTTGGATCACTCAGTTCAATATAATTAATGAACGTATAATTTAAAATGAACATGGTCATATTGATATCCTTGAAAAAAGCATTTAAGAACAGACACATATTGGTTCATGTGGGCCTATAGTCCCTATAAGTGACCATTATATTCGGTCCAATTTGAGCTTGTAACGGATTTTTCTGCACTAAAGCATTAGCGTATCTCAAGACAATGAGCTGAGATATGTTAGATTTTATGCCTAGAAGTGTCCCAGCTATTTATTTTAGCGATTATTTCGCGATTAATACGTTTTTTCGGCATTTTGTGGTTTTCTAGAGATTTCATAATTAAGAAACGATTTTGGTTGGCTAGAATCCATACGGGGGTCACACATTCATCTCACTTGTGTTCTCGTATCGAAGGCATTTGTGTTTGTGCGAACATTCTTTATTTCAAACTCTTTCCACGTGAACCTTTTACGCCGCCAGGCTTGTTATCAACTAGAGCCAGTACCAGCAGCAATGACATGGAACAGCAGCAGGCTACGGTAATGCTCCTGGCTGTGTGTTTGGTTTACATGTTGTTTGAAACACCTATCTCTTTGAACAAAAAAGCTACCCTGTCTGGCATAAAATTCCACAACGTCTTCATTCAGTATACAGTACGAAAACTGCCCTCTTCTTAGTTTTACTCGTCTGGGCGATATATTTTGTTCTTTACTGTGTATCAAACATAACATTTCGTAAAAAAAACTTAAGACAACTTTTTTATCAGGTCAAAAATAAGTTTCCTTTTGTAACATGTTTTACCAGAGGTCGAAAACAAATTTCCTTTTGCGATCAGGTTGGCAGTGGGCCGTGTGCATCAGTTGCTTGAAGCCAAAACTAAAAGTAAAAGCAATTACTTGGTTGCACATGCATAATCTTTTAGTTCTACTTCAAAGCAAATGCTTATACATGACAAGCATTTGCTTGTAAACCAGCTGTTTGCCCCTTTGTTAACCCTTTTGTGCCCTGATCAATTTGAAAAGTGTACTTTGTTGTACCATGAATTTCTCGTGTGTTTACAAAAAACACGCCTAGCTCCCCTAAATTGCAACCAAAACTGGCGCCAACCTCAAACTCCCATAAAAGACAGCAGATAAGAGAGTCGCATATTGGATCTACTATTAAAGGAGCACGGTATTGGATCTCAAATGCGTTATTTGACTGCCGACGTAGAGGGAGCCACCTAGCGGCAGTAAGACGAAGTACAAAAATGCATTACAAAATGTACGCAGTAAATCGGGTCATTGCCGAAACGTAGTTAGACTCTCGGGTTGGAGAGTGGCGCGGTGGCGCCGGCTGTCGTGAAAAAGTGGCAATACCGTGCTCCTTTAAAACATTTCACAGCCATTCGAAAAAACTGTTCTAAAACGTTTTGAACCATAAAAAGTCTGATGACGGCGTCCGCCACGTAGAAATTTGAAATAAGTTTTGGCAGGGTGGAAATCGCCTTTCAGAATTGATGCAGTTGATTTTTTACAGGTACAAACACTTTATTTATAACTGATGACTGCGCGAATTTACAGGATAGTAAACGGAAAACAACAGAATTATACCATAAGGGACACACTGCAGTAATAGGGAATTGAAAGGATCTAGATATAGGAAGATTCTTCCCTCGCACGCGCCCGAGTTTAATGCTAACATAACTGTCTTGATCCGTTTCGCAAGGTAAAATTCACACTTCTCAGATACTAATTTCATAGATTTATGTAATATAAATGGATAAAATACTAATGATCAATTCAAAAGATTACCCTGATCAAGAGGTAAATGATTTAACAGTACAATTAGATGAAGAAGTAGAAAATGTAGAAAATATCAGAATTACTTANTTTCGAAACGGGTTAAGTCAGTTATGTTAGCATTAAACTCGGGCGCGTGCGAGGGAAGAATCTTCCTATATCTAGATCCTTTCAATTCCCTATTACTCACTGCGCTAAAACTACTGTAAAATTATTCCACTCAACACGGTGTCGTAGTATGTCATGCCCCCCGATATGAGATGCCGCACAACAATAGATTCTGACGCAATAAGCGGCAGTTACAATAGGCCGGACACTAACAGACAGGAACTTCTGTTACCTGATATCCCCTGAACAAAAGAAGCGGGCATCTGATATCGGGGGCATTACATTCTGTGACACCTGGACATAATCTCCAAGCATAATCATACACATCCAATACAGATACCTGTATTTCTATTTATATAGGCTGGAAAGTAGTCCCCAGCCTATTTCTGGAATTTCATGTTTACTGTTACATCACCATTGCCATGGGTGAGTCATCAGCCTGGGGATCTGGCTAAAAATAGAGCATAATTCCACGGAAACAGAGGTTGTTTGTCCAGGGGCTTAATACCTGTTATCGCTGTCAGAACTCAGAGCACTTAAAGGAGCGACTCAGAGAAAAGTTTCCATTTCTCAGTGTGCTGAAACATTGAATTTGGACTCCGGCGGCTACTGCATGACGTAATGCGTGCATAAGTACATCGCACTAGTATCAAATCGAATTTGTGGAGGGATCTTTTTATACGACGGTGCGGCCAGGAAATGAATAGGGAAGAACGATAGCTCTCAAAAGAACGGAAATTTCTGAAAAGTACGCGCCGGTGGTTGAAATTTGTTAGGATCTGAAATTTGAGTCGATCTGAAGGCAAGGTCTGTTGACAGACGAAATAAGACCTCATGTTTGCAATAATTTCGCTTAGTTTCGTATTTGTAGGAAGTATTGTGAAAGAAACCCCTTCAAACAGAAATCCAGGAGGTTTCTCGTCAGAAGCAGACCGTGTGGATGTTTCGTGTTGTTTTATGATTTTACAACTCGTGTTGTAAGCAGGCTACCTTTGAGACACTTTCGAGGAATCAGATTCATCATTTCATTTTCTTCGATCCTTGGGATGATGAAAAAAATTAAGCTATGTCTTTTGAAAATACAACAACATTGGACAGACAAGAAGGCAACACGAAATGTATTTACAAGAGAGTGTTTGCAGATGTCTTTTATCTCTATATGTATGGAATTACACCGGTCTCCTTACTTGGCATTGTTTTCAACGTCATCAATCTAAGTGTACTACGTCACGTGTCAAATATATCAAAGACTTCCATTCTTGTACTGCGCATGCTTGCCTGGGCCGACATGGGCTTTTTGATCACGTGTCTCAATCTTTTCTCTGTGCGACACCTGGTAGTGTATTTCACGGACAGAATAGAAGTCTTTGCTCGCCCGGACGGGTTCATTTCGAGTGTATTCTTCTGGGTGACAGTAATGTTTTATCATATGACCCTCAGAACCAGAAATTGGTTCGTTGTCCTGACGACACTTGAACGTTTTATGAATATAGTTTTTCCGCTTTGGTCACGAAAGTACTGCACTGGGGGAAAAATAAAAAGGGTAGGGACCGCTATATTAATTTTGTGTGGCGTTTCTTTGGTACCAACGGCATCTTCCTTATACCCATATTCTGGAATCAACCCTTGCACTGGACAAATAGAAGATTTGTTAGGAGTGCGAACATGGGGCATAATGTCTGGCGATTACGTATACATGTCTCTATCTCTCTTTGGGCCGTTGCTTTTAATATCATTAATGAACATGGTCATATTGATATCCTTGAAAAAAGCATTTAGGAACAGACACATATTATCAACTGGAGCCAGTACCAGCAACAATGACAAGGAACAGCAGCAAGCTACGGTGATGCTCCTGTCTGTGTGTTTGGTTTACATGTTGTTTGAAACACCTATCTCTTTGAACAAAATAGCCACCCTGTCTGGCATAAAATTCCACAACGTCTTCATTCAGTACAGTACGAAAACTGCCCTCTTCTTAATTATACTCGACTCGGCGATAAATTTTGTTCTTTACTGTGTATCAAACAGAACATTTCGTAAAAAAATCGAGGCAACTTTTTTATCAGGTAAAAAATAAGTTTCCTTTTGTAACGTGTTTTACCACAGGTTGAAAACAAATTTCCTTTTGAGATCAGGTTGGCAGTGGGCTGTGTACATCAGTTGCTTGAAGCCAAAACTAAAAGTAAAAGCAATACTTGGTTTCACATGCATAATCTTTTAGTTCTACTTCAAAGCAAACGCTTATACTTGACAAGCATTTGCTTGTTAACGAGCTGTTTGCCCCTTTGTTAACCCTTTTGCGCCCTGATCAGTTTGAAAAGTGTACATTTTGTACCATGAATTTCTCATGTGTTTACAAACATCACGCCAAGCTCCACGAAATTGCAACCAAAACTGGCGCCAACCTCAAGCTCCCATAAAAGAACAGAAAGAGGTGCACTCAAGATAAAAATGAGCACATAAGACATACTCACTCTATATAAATGAAATCGACGATTACAGAAAAAAGCATGAAAAGATGGACAGCAGATAAGAGAGTCACATGTTGGATCTTCTATTAAAACATTTCACAGCCATTCGATAAAAACTATTCTAAAACGTTTCGAACCATAAAAAGTCTGATGACGGCGTCCGCCACGTAGAAATTTGAAATAAGTTTTGGCAGGGTGGAAATCGTCTTTCAGAATTGATGCAGTTCTCTTCTTTAGTCTGTCATTGTATATAGATTCAAGCGGGTAAACCTATCCCATGATTTTTTCCGCCGTTCTAATAACGGATCTCATTTTACTAAGCTCTTATTCGGATACCCAGCTGCACCAAACAATAATGGAAGAACAGAGAACGCTTTCAATAATACATGTGTAAGATGCATTGATCCAGTGATGATGAATTCATCAGTGATGATGAATTCATCAGTGATGATGAATTGATTCGAAGATACAGATTCTCACGGGAAGGAATGATGTTCATCAAGGACTAAAGCTGCGTTTAGCTGACACGCGGTAAGCCGAATGCGGGTCGCGGAAACGGAACACGGAATAGACATTTGTTCGCTCCAAGCCATTTCCCTTCATCCATTTATCTGCACGCGGTAAGCGGTTTGCGGAACGCGGATAGGCGGAATACGGAAAGACCGATCACTTGATGTAGCGATTTTTCCGCGCGGAATAAAAATCCGCGTCCTATGGAGCACCGTGATTGGACAGGGACGGATCAAACCTGCGCAGTGCTTACAAAAACGGAAGTGATACCGCGTGCAGATAAATGGAACACGCCGAATATTTACCGCGTTCCGTATACCGCATTCCGTGTCCGCGATCCGCATTCCCCTTGCCGCGCGTCAGCTAAACGCAGCTTTATAGTCACCGCAGATATCGAGCATCCAACAAGACGAAACAAGGCTCTTCTTCTTCATCCGCTATAGTCCTCGTTGCCCTGCAAATCAGGTTGAAAACCACTAGTGGTGGATTCCCCGCTATACGAGGAATCCTCCTGTGGGATTTTCAACCTTATTTTGCTTTGCTTTGCAAATGGGTTGCATTGCAACTGGGCACTCGATCGCCGTAGTGGACTTGCTAGACCTGATTTCCACCAATGGCGAAGATGTGATCAATTTCAGGTGGTCGGGGACCGGTGTAACGGTACAGAGTGTCCCCCTGTAAAAAGTGTCCACTTCTATTGTTGAATGGCGGAATAAGCGGCACGACTATTGAAAACCAATCCCCAGAAATTAGAATGTAACAATAGGATCTTTTGTTCCTGGGACAGTTTTTCCTGGGGACATTCTTTCCCTTTACACCTGTATCAGTTCCTTGCGGTCGTACATCACATATTCAGCAACTCAGTAAAACTAGGAGGATCCAATCAGTCCTCAGTGAAGCTGAATCGGTTAATGTCGTCCTGGGTACACCTCATTATTACCCTGGGTATTCTGGGTAATCCTTTTTGTTACCCAGGACGATCCTGGGTATAAATAAGGTACCTTAACATTACCCAGTTTGAAATCCGCGCCATTTTCCACCTGTGCACGAGGTACGGTACACTGTCTTATTCTAGCCCGCCACGTGCATTTTGACGTGGTGATTGTCAGCAGCTGTCAATGGCAACTCGCGTTAAAGACTGCGATTTACAGGCATATTTGCAATCTATTCCATCCTATAGGGATTCAAAACGAAGAGGGCTGAAGGAAAATCTATTGGATGTTGGTAATGGTAGATACAAGTGAAAGCACGTGTCAAAGTTGATGCGAAACTGAAGTGACTTGCACGCTACACCATGATGCACTGGGAGGGGCAATTGCCAGCAAGAATGTGAACGCACGTACTACAACCACGGGCGCAGGTGGAAAATGGCGCGGATTTTAAAACTGGGTAATGTTAAGGTACCTTATTTGTACCCAGGACGATCCTGGGTAACAAAAAGGACTACCCAGGATTACCCTGGGTAATAATGAGGTGTCCCCAGGATGACATTAACCGATTCAGCCTCAGTGAATTTGGATTTCGGCAACAACAGTTACGATGTAATTCGCGTTCTTATATACATGTAGCAAAGCATTTTCTGTTCAATGGAAAACATAGACAATAATGCACAGACCTCTTTTCCATTTTACTCTAAATTAGGCAGAGAAGGAAAACAACAGGATTGGGCCTAATCAACATCTCAGCTCTCTTATCTCGACCCCTGTAAAACGGGAATCGGGAATTTATGTCCAAATAAAATCGACCAATCACGGATAAGGACTTTTGGACGGCAGTGAGTGGTCCCAATCACTTCCGTTCACAACTCCATCACTTCCATCCTAAAATCCATCTCACTTCCGTCCAAAAGTCCTTATCCGTGATTGGTCAATAATATGTGGACATAAATTCCTGATTTAACATGGACATAAACTTGGAATTTATATGGACATTAAATAAGGAATGCGATTTTATATCCACATTAAAAACTCAGCTGCGATTGGTTGATTTAATGTTGACATAAATTCTTGATTTAATGTGGACATAAAATCAGAATTAATGTGGACATTAAATATGAATTGTGTCCACTCCGGCCTGCGATATCCGATAGTCTAATTAGATGGGTCGATGGAGCGTAAGGGATGTAAATGTAAGTAATGAATGAATTGTTACGTCCCATGCGCTGCTGACACCAAGCGGTAACAACTGGTAACAAGAGCAATGCAAAGCGTGCGCAAATCCTGCTGAAGGAAAGTTGTCTTTGTTGAAATGTTGACGGCCGGAAGAAATATTTGAGTCAAAAGTCACAGGTTCAAGGTGAAAGGTCGTGTCACGACGGTTATAGATAGTGCGCAACACAACTTTCACTGCTCACACACCTTCCATGAATATACTGGCTCAAAATCTCCCTTTGTTGCAAAGGTATAGGCCGGAAGGGATGTTTTTCGTCAAAGGTGACAGGGTCAAGTTTAAGACTTATTTCGTTCTTCATTTACTTGAGAAATGTTTTGTCCAACATTTGACTATAATGAGACATACAATCGAAAATGGGTCTCCAAAGACAGAAATTTCATAGTATTTAATCCAACATTGGTAAAATTGAACCTGAATTTAGTTCCATGGTTTGTACCTGTAAAATTGTGCATACACGACACTTTATTTATAATTGATGACTGCGCCAATTTACAGGATAGTAAACGGAAAGCAACAGAATTATGCAACTTAGCTTTTTCTTGAAGACACTACGGGATCACAACATGGGTTTTAATTTAAAAATATAAAATAAATAAACAGGAAAATTTTATATTGTATTGTGTCGTCTTTCGGCGTTACGCGCGGCTGACTGCTCGTATTTTGGCGTGCTTTGAAGGGGCTTGTTGTACTTGACTCGATGACTCGATGGTGCGATGACTCGAAGGCGCGAAGAAGGCCAATTAAATTTCCTGCATAATTGGTGAATGCCTTATTTTCATTCGAGTTCCCCATTTCAGAACACTGGGTTACTATGCAACATTTTTAGGGATGTGAGGAACATGCAGTAGGATCATTGCCCAAAAGGGCTGAAAATTAACGCTATACCTCCTCCGGGGTTTGGAATAGGGAGACAAGACCAATCCCTACAACTTTTCAAAAGGGACCCATAGTAAATTCTCAAGGACTTAGGAGATGTAGGCCTAGTTCGAGGCTATCCTTCATTTCATGATTTATGTTGAATATCAACCTTAATTCACCTAATGGTAGCTGGCGACACTACGACGGCCCACTTCAGCCGTTGATCCATTCCACTTCTTAGAAATAATGAGCTGAATTTCATTGAATAATTTTGGCGGTCATCGAGTCATCGCGCCATCGAGTCATCGCGTCGTCGAGTCAAGTACAACAAGCCCTTTGAAGGAGAGATAACGGGCACACACAGTGAGGTGTGACAGGAACTAGCTCCCCCTGAAATTTAAGTCCGGTTTTTTTGTTCAACGGATGATCAGGTGGCTTTAGAAACCATGAGTACTCGAATATTGCCTTAACAAAAAAAGTCTCATCCACCTTGTAATGGATTTCAAATAATATGCTTCATCATCGTCTCGAATTCTATTCGCAAATAGTGAATTTTCTGTATCGGGCTTTATTCTTTTTACATGTGTTTTTAGAGAAGGGTGGCCTTAAGAAAGTCTAACTCCAGTTTACATATGCCATTGGTTGTGTGTGTGAACTTCTGTGCGATAGGCAACTCTATTATGTGCATGTAGGAAGTTGAACATTCATAGTGAATAGAACCTTTAAAGGAGCGACTCAGAGAAAAGTTTCCATTTCTCGGTGTGCCGGAACACTGAATTTGGACTCCGGCAGCATTTTGGTTCCCGAAGCTACCGCTAGAGAGTGCTGTCAAATGGTAGCTTCGGTAACGGCGCGACGTCATTGCCGCGAAAACTGGATCACATGATCATCGGCCGTTACTCAATGAAATGGTCCATGGACCATGTGCTCACCGGGTTGGACATAATAGTCTAATGACAGAGGGAGGTCTCGGTCAAGTCATTCCCAGGTACATACATGTACATGTAGGACTTTGATGATTTTTGGGTTATGCCACCTAGCGGCCATATTGGATGTCCGATCTGGCCGGAACTTCACATGCACATAAAGGTCATCTGCAGGGGGCCAAATAGCACATTGGAGCACTTTGGGTCAAGTCGTTCCTGAGTTACAGCACTTTGATGATTTTGGGGTTATGCCACCTGGTGGCCTTGTTTGAAGTCAAATCAGGCNACACCTATGATAAAAATTTGGAGATGATCTAATCATTAGTTCAGGAGTTATTGCACTTTTTGTGTTTTTGGTTTCCGCCACCTGGTGGCCAAGCTGAGAGTCGAATCGGACCGAAACTTGGTGTCGTGGGTCATCTGACCTAGGGGCATATATGTACCAAGTTTCAGATCAATAGCTCCAGCGGTTACGAAACGTGCCCTGCTAACGGACGACGGACGACGACGACGGACGACGACGACGACGACGGACGACGGACGCCCCACCATCGTAATAGCTCACCCCGGTGAGCTAAAAATCCATACCCGTGGATGATCACGTGATCCAGTTTTCGCGGCAATGACGTCGCGCCGTCAGTTTTCTGCCGGCCAAAATGGCGGCCGTTACCGAAGCTACCATTTGACAGCACTCTCTAGCGGTAGTTTCGGGAACCAAAATGCTCCGGCAGCTACTGCATGACGTAAATGCGTGCATAAGTACATCGCACTAGTATCAAATCGAATTTGTGGAGGGATCTTTTTATACGACAGTACGGCCGGGAAATGAGTACGGAAGAACGACAGCTCCCAAAAGGATGGAAATTTCTGAAAAGTACGCGCCGGTGGTTGAAATTTGTTAGGATCTGAAATTTGAGTCGATCTGAAGGCAAAGTCTGTTGACAGACGAAATAAGACTTCATGTTTGCAATAATTTCGCTTAGTTTTGTACTTGTATGAAGTATTGTGAAAGAAACCCCTTCAAACAGAAATCTCGGAGTTTTCCTGCCAGAAGCAGACCATGTGGGTGTTTCGTGTTGTTTTATGATTTTACAACTCGTGTTTGAAATAGGCTACCTTTGAGCCACTTTCGAGGAATCAGATTCATAATTTCATTTTCTTTGATTCTTGGGAATGATAAGAAATATTTCAGCCATGTCTTTTGAAAATACAGCTACATTGGACAGACAAGAGGGCGACACGAAATGTATTTACAAAAAAGTGTTTGCAGACGTCTTTTATCTCTACATGTATGGAATTACACCGGTCTCCATACTGGGCGTTGTTCTCAACGTCATCAATCTGAGTGTACTACGTCACATGTCAAACATATCAAAGACTTCCATTCTTGTACTGCGCATGCTTGCCTGGGCCGACATGGGCTTTTTGATCACGTGCCTCAGTTATTTTTCTGTGCGATACCTGGTAGTGTATTTCACAAACAGAATAGAAGTTTTTGCTCGCCCAGACGGGTTCATATCGCGTATATTCTTCTGGGTGACAATAATTTTTTATCATATGACCCTCAGAACCAGAAACTGGCTCGTTGTCCTGACAACACTAGAACGTTTTATGAATATAGTTTTTCCACTTTGGTCACGAAACTACTGCACTGGGGGAAATATAAAAAGGGCAGGGTCCGTTATATTCATTTTGTGTATCCTTTCTTTAGTACCAACGGCATCTTCCTTATACCCATATTCTGGAATCAACCCCTGCACTGGACAAACAGAAGATTTGTTAGGAATGTCAACATGGGGAATAGCGTATGGACATTACGTATACATGTCTCTATCTCTATTTGGGCCGTTGCTGTTAATTTCATTAATGAACATGGTCATGTTAATATCCTTGAGAAAAGCATATGAGAACAGACACGCACTGTCAACTGGAGCCAGTAGTAGTAACAAAGACAAGGAACAGCAGCAGGCTACGGCAATGCTCCTGTCCGTTTGTTTCGTTTACATGTTGTTTGAAACACCTATCTCTTTGAACAAAATAGCTATTCTGTCTGGCATAAAGTTCCACAGGGAAAACCTCTTCTTTCAATTCAGAACGAAAGCTGGCCTCTTCTTAGTTATACTGGACTCGGCGATAAATTTTGTTCTTTACTGTGTATCAAACAGAACATTTCGTAAAAAACTTCAGGCAACTTTTTTATGAGGTTAAAAATAAGTTCCCTTTCGCAACTTGTTTACCAGGTTGAAAACCAATTTCCTTTTGAGATGAGGTTGTTGGCAATGAGAATGATAATATGCAAGTAAAAGGTACCGAAATTATTTACTACCAAGTTTTCTTATGTATGGAAAGAATGCACTGTTACCGATAAATACACTACACGCGTTTTTCTTTGAACCAGAGATTGTGTTATAACGAAGCTACCCTTTTCTCACTAAGCCCAGCAGCGGGTCAGTTTATGTGGCAAGCGGATTGTCCAGTTATTCAAAAAACCTATATTTTTGCAATAAAACTTAGTTTTTGTGGATAAAATATAGGTTTTTTGACAAAAGCTAATATTTTCTCCCAAAAAACTAGTTTTTGTCAAATAACTTATATTTTTGCAATAAAACCTGGTTGTTTTCAATAAAACCAAGTTTTTTACAATAAAATATAGGTTTTTCAATCATCAGCATAAAACTTAGTTTTTTGTCTAAAAATATTAGTTTTTCGGCAATAACTGGACATATAGCCAAGAAACTTATATTTATGCTTAAAAAACCTGGTTTTATAGAAAAAAACTTAGTTTTTCTTGAATAAAACCAGTATTTTCGTAGAAAATATAGGTTTCTTGAATAACTGGACAAACGGCGTACAAAAACCTAGTTTTTATCACGAAACTTGTATTTTCTACCTCGTCCCACGTACACGATCCTTTGTCATATTGGCCCTAGATAACTATGAGGGAGAGTGGCATGGGACACAGCAATGCCAGTTGCAAGTTTTCCTCCATTTCGTAAATCCATGAAATCACAAGACTTCAGATTGATCACATGGTGCAAAACTGATGTTGGATAAATGTAGGATGTGGACACACTGTGCAAAATTTGACCAACATTGTTTGGGCCCATTCGTACTTCCGTGCCAAAAATTATCGGAATCCGGATTCACGCGAATTTCGATCGGGGTGCGACGCCGCATCCTTTGTCCACGACCAACGTGGCGGAAACAAGCAATGGTTGCGGCATCGCGTCGCTAGAAATTCGTGTGAATGGATTCTCAGCGTTAAGGCCCGTTTCCCTATAGCGGATTCCGCGGCGGTTTCCGGCGAGCGGTGCGGTTTTCACAGGGCTTTGGATAATCCTTCGATGGTTTAACAATACAATGGCCTATTGATTACTCCAATGCCTGTGAAAACCGCTCCGCTCGCCGCAAGACGCGGCAGAATCCGCTCTTAGTGGAAACTGGCCTTTAAAGGCCCGTTTCCACAGAAGCGGTAGCGTGAGCGTTTTGACGCTTCGCCCATTGTTTGGAAGCAGAGCGGCGGAAAATAACAAAAGATTTGACGCATCACGCAGCGTGAAACGCGTCTGTGGAAACGAGCCTTTAGGCTGAGAATCCATTCACGCGACTTTCGAGCGGTGCGACGCCGCATCCTTTATCCACGACCAACGTGGCGGAAACAAACAATGGTTGCGGCATCGCATCGCTAGAAATGCGCCTGAATGAATTATTAGCCTGAAAGCGCTGGTCATGGACACCAAACTCCTCACAGCGCTACCTGTCTCCATTCTTCCGACCTAGTGACACTGCCACCAGGTCCCTACTTTTCCGGCGGAGGATCGTAGTTCCAGTACATTCCAAATGGAATTGAAATGTTTCATGGGCACGTACAAGAAACGTTTCGTCAACCTAATTTTATCTGATTGGTAAACAGAAGCACGTGAACAAAGGACGCCCTCTGATTGGTTCAAAGTGTGAGAAAGTGAGAGCCTAATCCCATGCCTGTAAAGTTCCGCGAACAAGCTACTTATTCTGATCATGTACAACATTTATTCATCTCAAATCTTACATTTCCACGTTTGGTAAATGTATACTGTTTTATATAATTTGACTTTATTGACTTTTATTTGAGATTTGCGGTGTCAAATGTACGCGCACTATATTCCAGCCAGGTGGAAAGCGATGAGGCAGCTGGTGCTAGCGGCATAAGCGGCCAGTCCAAAAGTAGGCCGTGCATGCTCGGTAGGAACTAGTTTAGATGGACACCTGACTCGCGTTCGACGCCGCAATGTTCTCGCGATATCATGGTTCTGCTATTAAAGTCAAAACGGAGGAGAAAACACCTATCGTTCCAAGTATCTAAGCTCATTCAGAAAAAGGACAGACATTTGTGTATTTCTTCTTCACTTCGCAAATGAGGAGCGCTTTTCATAATATCGAATATTATTGGAAAGAACTGCTGACTACCATGCGTCCGGTGACGACACATCCACCACACTTTACAACAACCATCACATTTTTTCTAGCAAAAATACTACACAATCTCTTCGTAAATTTGCAATCATTTTATTCATAAGATGCACATATGAATTTAAAAATAGTACACGAAATTATGGGATTCAGAAAGAAAAGTCTTTTCGCCATTGTTTAACAACAAATGATTGGCGCCATTCCTTATTTTCTGGAAGTCAAATACATGTAACACCAACGACAGTACTATAGCTATAATAAAAGTGAATCCACTGATCGATACATGTTCTGTGTTTTATTCACGTCTGACAGGAGGCCTCCGAGATGACAGATCCTGTCAGTAAGTTCAATAACTCAAAAGGTATACGGATCTTGGGATGAATAACACACATAGCCGAATATCAAAATATCCGGTTGTTAAAGGATTCACCAATTTTTGGATTGTGCGACACGATACAAGTTGTGAGTGTTTCGGGTAGTGATGACAGGGGCCTACCGATCGTGGTCCGGCTAGTGTCAGTGATTAACTACAAAATAAAGGAAAAAGAACTACCATTAAAGAATTAAACAGATGAACTTGTAAACAGAAGAGTGCCAGTCTCAACCAGGAATCCACAAATGCTCAGGCAGACTACCCAGTTTGTGACAACATAGTCGAGATTGATAGCGCCACAAATACAAGCAGAAATGTCACCGGCGGTCGTATAGGCTTACATGATATAAAACGGAACACACGGTAGGTTCACAGTATTTGAAAATTTAGAAATACGGTGAGAATATACATGTACATGTACCTCTGAATATATCAAGAACACAACTCGCATTTGTATTCATCTGTCGGAAAATTACTCTAAACCACACGACAAAATACCATAGTGAACAGGGAGAATCCTGGGAGAGATCCAGGGTTTATCGGAACCTGGTCGCAGTTTATTTTGGGATAAGAGTGGGGATGACCTTGAATGTGTAGAAGAAAGGTGATTTGCAAAAATAAAAAGATTCTTTGTAGAAACATAAGTTGAATGCAGGGTGCCCCGCCAGAGCGGCACAATGATTGCATCGATCCAGGTGAAAGTAGGCGGCCTAGGCGCAGGCCTATTAGCCTGGTTCCACTGGCCTCCACAGATGGCGTTCGGGTGGGAGAGTATGAGGCCAGGTACGCGCTATCAAATTCGCCCTGAATTCCTGTGAAAGAAATGCAGGTCCGCCCGCAACCAAGGTCCCATGGACCTTGGTTCCTTAGGAATGGGGGCCCGGAGGGCCCCCATTCCTTAGGAACCATTGTCCTACCCGGACTTCCGTTCCTGGGTTACCAATCCTATATAAAAGGTATAGGACTCTGATTACTAGGGGACTTACATTTCTTTTACAACAGTGACAGAAATCAAAGTCCGCCGTAACCGAAGTCCTTCCCCTGAATGCACAGTAGAATCTGTACAGCTCTTTAATAGGACATGCATTCAAATAGCTAAAATATTCGGTCGTTGGTCAGCCGGTCACTCGTGGTGTAGTGGTTCGAGGACCTGCCCATGAAGCAAATACTGCGGGTTCGACTCCCTGTCGGGCAACTGTTTTTTTGTTTTAAATTTTTTTTCTTGTCATCTTCGATCATTATACAACATTGTCTTTTGGACTTCGATTTCTAGTCGTAGGTCTGTCGGACTCTGATTTCGAGGAATGTTGGTCTGTGGACTTGTCTAGAAAAGCATGTCAGGCGGACTTGCATTCCGAGGAAAGCAGGTCCGGCGGACTTGCATTCCGAGGAAAACAGGTCCGGCGGACTTGCATTCCGAGGAAAACAGGTCCGGCGGGCTTGCATTCCGAGGAAAGCAGGTCCGGCGGACTTGCATTCCGAGGAAAACAGGTCCGGCGGACTTGCATTCCGAGGAAAACAGGTCCGGCGGGCTTGCATTCCGAGGAAAGCAGGTCCGGCCGACTTGCATTCCTAGGAAAGCAGGTCCGACGGAGGACCTGATGTATCGACGCCTGAAAGGGCAAGTGAACGATATGCCTGGCGAGGATTCCGGACAGGAATAGAGCCATAGTGCGTTCTAACCGGAGTTATATGCACTTCACATGACATTTTACCGAAGGTGATCTTGTCATGACTTTATCCCGCAGGGACAAAATCACGGCCCCATTTTCATCAGGTCGTGCTTGGCGCAAGTTTTCAAATTGCAGCACCTCACTACGAATGAATGTGCAGAATACTTTGAGTTATGTACATCATGTACATAACTCAAAGTATTCTGCACATATTTTTCATTCGCAGATGTACATGTATATCAACCCTGAAGTTTTCTTTAATTTTGAGTAGGACTTGGGATCCTAGATTTCTATCGTAACGGAAGTCCGCCTAGGACCACGTTTTCTAAATGTTGGACCTCTATTCCTAAGGAGGCGCAGTCCTAGGACATTGGTTCCTAGGAATCTTGGTCCTAGGACTACAGTTCCTAGTTGTCCAGGACCGTAGGACTTAGATTCCTAAGAGTTAGGGTCCGTAGGACTTAGAATCCTAGGAGTTAGGGTCCCGCGGACCCTACTTACTAGGACCTGGGTTACTTTCACACCGGGCTTTTCTGACGTGACGAACGATCGACGATGTGTTCAAATCACGTGACATGCATGAGCTCGTCGATTCGCTAGGAGAATGCAGGCACATTGCCGCAATCCTTCGTTAAAAGAACCAAATTTGATTTGGTGTTGACAGTCAAAATGGCTATTGCACATGCGCGGGCATCCTGAGGAAATCAGGGCCCATATTTAGTTGGTTGCTAGTTGTGTACATTGGCCTGTAATCGACAACTTGGCACTTAGCAGGCAACTAACCCTAGCAAGGTTTTATGAATGTCGGCCCAAAACTTCTTACCGCTCGCTCCCAACGTCGCCGCGCACGTTTCTGTGTGGTGACGAAGGGAGCGAAAGAACCGGGCAATTCCACGGTGACTGACGTTACATTCAGAGAGGAAATGGTCCTTTCGAAGTGACCTTGTATTAAAACGATCAGCCCCTGAGCTTTCATATCTTGTGAGAGGCATGCTAGGAACTAGGTCTACCTGGTGCTGGAAGGAAATTTGGTTGGTGCTTTGTACAAGATGACAGCATTCACAACTATGGGTGTGACTGACGTTACAAAAAAATGGCCACAGGAAAATACATCAACTTTACTGCAACTTTGTCTTTTAACAATGCACGGCAAACAGCTGTTTTTATTCTAGGTTGGAAGGTTACAAGCAACTGTTATTTTGTGGTTCCTTGCCATAATAAAAATCAAAGCCACAATCACAATAATGTGTGACTGACGTTACGTGACTGACGTTACAAGAGCAAAAAAAGTTTACATGAACAGAATTTTTCGAGGTTTTGCTTTGAACAAGCAAATATCGCCCTGTCAATGTGGATAGTGTCATTACAAAACTGACACCACGGAGGAAAATCGTTTTACCTGATTGGTTAAAAACGAGGCAATTCACAAGAACATCAGAATTTGAGGAAAAATGGAAAAAATACCTTGTTTGACTTAGTATAGCTAGCATACACCATATCATCGCAATAAAACCTTCTTTTGTCTTACATTGGTGCCTATTTGTGCTTTCAATATCAAACACTGTTCAAACACTCCCTAATTTACGAAAAAAAACACCTTGGAAAGTGAGCTTCTATAACATGGAACGGCCAAACCTCTGATATTCGTAATGATGTGTGCAGGCGTTTCCCTAGAAATCGCCATTGCAATGACAAATTACGAATCCGCGACCGCGTTGTGTATTTATTTTTAGTGTTTTCAGCCATGAATTGGAGCAAAAATTGCAATACAAAATGCGTTGCTGCGCCCCGCATAGAGTGTGGTCTGTCATTAAACAAAATACCTACATGTATACACAAAAACCCGTTGCTCACCGCCCTAAGTTGGCGCCCATATTGTGCTATAGGTTGATATTGTTCGTTGGGTGGTTGATTTTTCTGAAAAATGTGTAAAACGTACATGTATGGGTTGAAGTGGTAAGAGGACTGCAAACATGCTTGGTTCAAATATCCGTGGCACAATAGTAACAGAGTACTTCATAAAAGTTGTATTCGGTTGGAGTATTCTAAAACCAGATTCCGTGCACGAGGGAACACGTTCGACCCTGATATGTGCCGCCAAGTGTTTGCACGAGGACTGTTCAACAATTAACTTTTTCCGTGATGACACAGTCTTTGTTTGTCAATTAAATAAAAAGAAAGGGACATGTATGGAGAAAGAGGAAGCATTTGAATATCAGGGAGCCAGGATGTATCAGAAAAAGGTGGGTATATTTTGTTGTCAATTTATTCCCTCTAAAGTCCTCCACACACCTCCCCGGATTCCATTGCGATTTTCGAAAAGGCAGGGTAGCGGAAATGACGTGAATGAGGAACCTGCCTAACTGCTGCTGTGGGGCGCTGTGAGCGGCTGTACCCAAAGTGTAGCCTATCAGAATTTCCCGAAGTTTGACGTTGAGCTTTTTTGTGCGTATTCGGTTCTGGTCGTCTGGTCAAAATCATACACCAGATGCCGGAGCATTATCTTCACAGCTAAATAACATCTACATGTACACGACTGTGTGTGAAGCTACGATGAGGTTATCATAATCATAATGACGGTAGTGAGTGTTTGTCAGACGACGAATAAAATCGGCCGAGCCTGCTGATATACTCTAAATTCTCACTTACCTGTCCCATTCATGAACTCGGAAAAAATGACTAAGTCCGAAGTTGAAGATAATATGGTGGGGGTATGGTGAGAAACAATAATGACCTGTCCACTTCATTGTCCCATGATCCCAAGCGTAGCGAAGAATGACCGCGTGTGATAACCTTAATTTGAAGGCTGGGGTGATGGCTGACATGACTTACGGGTAAGTGACATAACAATGTTATACAAGTTGGACACAGTGAATGTTGATTTTTTGTTCAAATTTTATTATTATCAGGCAATTAGATTGGATTGGATCAGAGGCCGACTATGATCAATTTCAATGTGCGTGCACATTCAAGCCTTGGAAACCTGCGATCAGTTTCATGCGCTTGACGATCCGCGACCAAGTATGAATATGGCCCTTATACTGACAAGAGAGCCGTATTCTAAAGTCTGGCAACATCTATCTTTGACCCAATGGAATGCGGAAGTTAGGAAATTGATAGTTGGATTTTCCACGGACCTTTAATCACACGCGGCTATTGAATAGCCAGTGGACAGCGTGAACAATAGGGGAACGACCACAAATGGTCGACAAGCATGATTAAAATCCGCAAAGCTCTGTCACATTACATGACTTCCGCATTCCATTGGGTCGAAGTTAGATGTTGCCAGACTTTAAAGGCGGTGACAGACTGGCGCGTAAGCAACGCGTCTGGAAGCGTTCATCCAATCAGGGAGGCGGTAACACGGACCGAAACACCTACCGAAGAATCTGATTGGCGGAACGCGTGCAGGACGCGCTGCGTACCCGCCAGTCTGTCACCGGCTTTACAATTAAACCCTTGTTCACACAGGCGGCGCGGTGCGATGCGTTGAAAAAATCGCCAAGCGGTGTCAGTTTTGACATAGCGGAGCGCGCTGCGACGCAGTTGTGTGCGGTGGTCATGATTAGCAGAAATAACATCATTCATGTCATTCAAATTGTGACAAATATTCCAGAATCCTCAGCTCAGGCGGCAGGCGATTTGACGCGGAAAAATACTGCAGGAGCGGTTGGGGCGGTGGAAATCGCTCGTCGCGCCCTACCGCTTCTTACTGCATCGCGTCCCACTGCAAGTGTCAACAGCTACAGTATAGGCTTAACAATGGGAACAACCAGGCGCGAAAAATTTCGCATCGCATCGCACCGCGTCGCATAGCGCCTGCAGTGTGAACAAGGCTTTACTCGTCGAGGTCGTGCACGACGCCAGTCTTTTGTCCTGACGTCGGTGGAGGTATGGAAGGAGTTGAGTGAGGACTCCTGTGGTCAACCGACGTGGAGGCAAAAGATTGGCCAAACCATTGTGATCCCAGAAAATACGCAGTGCACGAATCACCACCAGTGATCTTGGACTACAACACGAGAGAGCACGCACAATGTAGGTCCTGTGGGATCTTTCTTCATGCATTTGACCGGTTAGGCCACACTTTTTTTATTCTTTGGTTTACGGGCCCGCCGACGTGGCAAAATGCCATTCCGAAAAAAAAAAAAATTGGGAAAATCAGTTTCTTTTATTGCCTCCGAAGTTCAAATGAGGTCTTCTAAGAAAAAAACGAATAAATGGAGTCATTTTTATTCTCGCCGACCTTGGATTAGCAGTCAGGACAGCTAAAAATAAATAAAACCAACACTATTTCCCAGCAACAAGGACGGAAAGAAGCAGAAAAGAGGCATTTATAAAGAATTTATTTGGTTTTTTATTTCCTCCGATTTGTCTAACTTGTCATTCTAAAGCTGAAAATGAAAAAAGTGAACTTAACCTAATTTTTTTATTTTTTATTTTTATTCCGTCCTCCGTACCTGGGCCCAGAAACTTTGTGCCCGTAAACCAAAGAATATAATAAGCGTGGCCTTACATAGCGATTACCTAACTTCAGTTAGGGAGGACATTTGGGGCCGTATGCACCAACAAACATTAAAGCGGTTTTTCCACGTCACAATATTATTACACAATATGGGGCCAAAATGGGTCTCATGTACTTGTGGCATAATGGATGGAAGAAATATTGGCAATAATATTACCCATTTTGATCCTCATATTGTGCAATAATATTGTAGGTGGATAGGCCGCTTAACTTGAACACACGTTGCGCCACAGGTTTTCCATTGTCACGCCATGCCCTGGCAAACATGAACGTATGTCCATTGACAAGTCCTTTTTATTGATCCAGAACATTACTGTTTCTGACCATACCCCCACCCCATTATCTTCAACTTCGGACTTAGTCATTTTTTCGGAGTTCAGAATGGGACAGGTAAGTGGGAATTTAGAGTATGTTTCTTAAACAATCTAGATGAAATTAGGAGAATGTTGTATCGAGTAGTATGTGCACCCAGATACCGCACTTTTTATATGATGACGTAATAGGGTGACCTTGAGGTGATTACGTAATTGCGTAA